>RXID01015649.1:0-58079 GCA_005019695.1 Trichopus zeylanicus subsp. travancoricus | reverse complement strand
TAGCAATACTAGTAGTAGTAGTAGTAGCAGTAGTAGTAGCAGTAGCAATAGCAGTAGTAGTTTTTGTAGCAGTAGTTGTACTAGTAGATGTAGTAGTAGGAGTAGCAGTAGGAGAGGAGTTGGAGTAGTAGTAGTAGTAGTAGTAGTAGTACTAGCAACAACAGTAGTACTAGTAGTGGTAGTTGCAGTAGTAGGAAGAGGAGGATTAGTAAAAGTGGTAGTAGTAGTAGTTGTGGGAGTTTTAATAGTAGTAGTAGTTTTAGTAGTAGTTGTAGCATTAGTAGTAGCTGTAGGAGTAGTAGTGGTTGTAGCAGTAGTAATACTAGTAGAAGGTGTAGTAGCAGTAGCAAAAGGAGTTGTTGTAGTCGTGTTAGTAGTAGTAGTAGTATTATGATTTGTAGTATTATGATTAGTAGTATTAACAGGTGTAATTGTGGGAGCAGTAGCCGTGCTAATAGTAGTACTTGTTACAGTAGTAATACTAGTAGGAGGAGTAGTAGCAGTAGCGAAAGGAGTTGTTGTAGTCGTCGTCGTCGTAGTAGTAGTAGTAGTATTCGTAGTAGCAACAGGAGTAGTTGTTGGAGTAGTAAGTAGTGCTAGTAGTAGTAGTCGTAGCTTTACAACAGTAGTAGCAGTACTAGTAGTAGTAGCAGCAGCAGCAGCAGTAGTAGTAGAAGTGGTAGTAGTAGTAGCAGTAGCAGTTGTAGTTGTAGTAGTTGTAGTAGTAGCAATAGGGTGAGGATAGTAGTAGTAGTGCTAGTAGTAGTATTAGTAGAAGTAGAAGTAGTAGTAGTAGCAATACTAGTAGTAGTGTAGTAGTTGGAGTAGTAGTTGTAGTAGTACTACTACTACTACTAGTAGTAGCAGTAGCCATAGTAGTAGTAATAGGGGTAGTACTAGTAGAAATAGTTGTAGTTGTAGTACTGTAGTAGTAGTACTGTAGTAGTAGCCGTAGTAGAAGTTGCCGCAATAGTAGTAGTAGAGCTCGTAGTAGTAGCAGTTGTAGTAGTACCAGTAGAACTAGTAGTAGTCGTAATCATAGTTGTAGTTGTAGCAAGAGTAGTAGTAGTAGTTATTGTTGTTGTTGTTATCGTAGTGGTTACAGTAGCAATAATAACTGTAGTAGTAGAAGTAGTAGTAGTGGTAGTAGTAGCTGAAGTATTAGCAGTCATTGGAGAAATAGAAGTACTTGTACATGTTGTAGAAGCAGTAGTAGTAGTGGTACTCGTAGTGGTAGCAGTAGCAGTAGATGTTATTATTGTAGCAGTAGTAGTAGCAGTAGTAATAGTAGGAGGAGGAGGAGGAGGAGCAAGACAAGTAGTAGCAATAGTAGTAGTAGCAATAGCAGTAGTAGAAGTAGTAGTAGTAGCAGTTGAAGTAATGGTATCGGTAGCAGTAATAAGGGTAGTAGCAGCGCAGTAATAGCAGTATATGTAGTTGTAGTAGTAATTATTGTAGTACTGGTCTTATTAGTAGCAATAGTAATAATAATAGTAGAAGTAGTAATAGTAGTAGTAGCAGCAGTAGCAGTTGTATCAAAAATAGCAAAAGCAGTAGTAGTAGGAGCAGCTGTGGTAGTAGCAGTAGTAGTAGTAATGTTAGTAGTAGGAGAAGCGGTAGTAAAAGTAGTGCCAGTAGTTGAAGTAGAAGTAGTAGTTATTGTAGTTGTTGTAGAGTAGCAGTTGTAGCAGAGGTTGCAGTAGTTGAAGTCGTAATAGTAGTTATAGTAATAGTAGTAGCCACAGTAGCGGTAGAAGTAGTAGCGAAGTTGTTGTTATAGTTATTGTAGCTGTTGTTGTAGTCGTAGTAGTAGGAGCAGCAACAATAGTTGGAGTCATAGTAGTAGTAGTAGGAGTAGTAGTTGGAGTCATAGTGGTAGTAGTAGGAGTAGTAGTCATAGAAGTAGTAGTAGTAGTAGTAGTAGCAGCAGCAGTAGTCCTAGAAGTAGCAGTAGTATTGGTAGTAGTAGTAGTATTAGTCGCAGTAGTATTAGTAGTAGTGGCAATACCAAAAGAAGCAGCAGTAGTAGTAGTTGTGGTAGTAATAGTAGTAGTAGTAGTAGTAGGAGCAGCAGCAGTAGTCATTATAGTAGGAGAAGTAGTAGCAGTAGCAGTCGTAGTGGTAGTAGTTGTTGTTGTTGTAGTAATAGTAGTATTAGCAGCAGTAGTAGTTATTGTTGTTGTAGTAGAAGTAGTAGTAATAGTAGTCGTAGTAGCAGTATTAGTAATAGTAGTAGTAGTAGTAGTAATAATAGTAGAAGTAGTAGTAGGAACTGTCATAGTAGTTCTAGTAGTAGTTTCAGTGGTAGCAGAAGTAGTAATAGTGGTAGAAATAGTAGGAGAAGCTGTGGTAGTAGTAGTCACGGCAGTCATAGTAGCAATAGCAGAACTAGTAGTAGTAGTAGTTGTTGTTATTGTTGTAGTAGTAGCAGTAGCAGTAGTTGCTAAAGTAGTAGTTGTGGTAGTAGTAGCAGTAGTAGCAGTAGTAGCAATAGTAGAACTTGTAGTTGTAGTAGTAGTAGTAGGTGTAGCAGTAGTAGTGGTAGAAGAAGAAGTAGTAGTACTAGTTGTAGTAGAAATAGTAGTCGTATTTGTAGTTGTAGTAGTATTAGCAATAATAGTAGCAGCAGCAGTAGTAGTGTTAGTGATAGCAGGAGCAGTAGTAGTAATAGTATAAGTAGTAATATTAGTAGTTGTCCTAGTCGTAGTTGCAGTAGAAGTAGAAGTAGTAGTAGTAGTAGTAGCAATAATAGTAGCAATAGGAGTAGAAGAAATAGTTGCAATAGTAATTGAGTAGAGTAGTAGTTGTAGTGGTAGTTGTTGCCGCAATTGTTGTAGTAGTTGCTATCGTAGTAGTAGCAGGAGGAGTAGTAGTAGTATTAGTAGTAGTTGTTGTAGTAGTAGTAGTCGTAGCACTAGTTGCTGTCGTAGTTATTATCTTTGTAGCAGTTATAGTAGTAATATTAGCAGTAGCAGTAGCAGTAGTAATATTACCTGTAGCAGTAGCAGTAGTAATAGTAGTTGCAGTAGGAGCAGTTGTCGTAGAAGTAGGAGAAGAAGTTGTAGTAGTAGAAGTAGCCACATGGGCAGCAGCGGCAGCAGTCGTAACAGCAACAGGAGTAGTAGTAATTGTAGTAGTAGTCGTACTAGATGCGAAAGTAGTGGCAGTACTGGTATGGGTAGTAGAAGTAGTAGTAGCAGGAGAAGAAGTTGTAGTAGCTATAGTAGCCATAGCAGCAGTAGTACCAGTAGTAGTAATAGCAGAAGCAGAAGTACAAGTCATAGCTGTAGTAGTCGTTGTAGTAGTAGTTGTAATAGAAGTAATAGCAGTAGAAGTAGTTGTAGCAGTAATAGTAGTAGTGGTGGCAGTAATAGTATTTGTTGGAGTAGCAGTAGTAGGAGTAGTAGTAGTACTAGTAGTAGTAGCAGTAGCAATAGTTGTGATAAGTGTAGTAGTAGTACTTGGAGTACTAGTAGTAGTAGCAGTAGCAGCAATTGTAGCAGTTGTAGTGGTAGCATGAGTAGTAGTAGTAGTAGTAGCATTTACGGCAGTAATAGCAATAATAGCAATAGCAGTAGTAGTAGAAGTAATTGTGGTAATAGTAGTAGTAGTAGTAGTAGGAGCAGTAGCAGTAGCAGCAGCAGCAGTAGTAGTAGTCATAGTAGTTTTCGTAGCAGTAGTAGTCAAAAAAGTAGTTGTTGTAGTAGCAGCAGTAGTAGGAGGAGGAGGAGCAGTAGTAGTAGTAGTAGCAGTAGTAGTAGCAGCAATAGTTGTTTAGTAATAGTAATGGTACCAGCAATAGTACTAGCAGAAGTAGCAGCAGTAGCACTTGTAGTTGTAGTAGTCATAGCTGTAATAGTAGTTGCAAGCATAAGTAGTAGCAGTAGTAATAGTCATCGAAGCAGTTGTAGTTGTAGCTGTAATACTAATGGCAATAGTAATAGTAGTAGGATAAGTTGTAAGAGTAGTGGTTGGAGCAATAGCTACATCAATAGTATTATTAGCAGTAGTGGTAGTGGTAGTAGTTGTAGTAGTAGTAATAGTTATTGCAGTAGTAGTAGTAGCAGCAACAACAACATCAGTACTAGTTGAAGTAGTAGTAGTAGTAGTAGTCGTCGTGGTGGTGGTGGTGGTGGTAGTAGTAGTAGTAGTGGTAGTGGTTGTGGTAGTAGTAGTAGCCGCAGTAGTAATAGAAGTAGTAGTAGTGGAATTTGTAGTTGTAGTCATAGTAGTAGTAGTAATAGAAGTAGTAGTAGTGACATTTGTAGTTGTAGTCATAGTAGTAGTAGTAATAGAAGTAGTAGTAGTGACATTTGTAGTTGTTGTCGTAGTAGTAGTAGTATAAGTAGTAGCAGAACTTGTAGTAGCAAAAGTAGTAGCAGTAGTAGTAACTGTAGTAGTGATAGCATGGGCAGTAGTAGTAGTACCAATAGTACCAGCTGCTGCAATAGTAGCAGTACTAGTAATAGTAGCTCTAGCAGTAGTATTATTAGTTGTGTTAATAGTAGTAACAATAATGGTAGTATAAGGAAGAAGTAGTAGCAGTTGTAGTAATAGTAGCCACAGCAGCAACAGCACCTAAGCAGCAGCAGCAATAGCAGCAATAATAGTTGTAGTAGTTGTTGTAATATTATTAGTAGTCGTAGCAGCTGCAGCTGTAGTAGTAGCAAAAGTAATAATAGTAGCGAAAGTACTAGTTGTAGCAGTAGTGGTAGTAGTAGTAGTAGCAGCAGTAGCCGGAGTAGTAGAAGTAGTAGAAGTAGCAGTAGTAACAGAAGTAGTTGCCGGTACAGTTCTAGCAGTGGTAGTTGCACCAACAGCAGAAGCAGCAGCATTAGTACATCAGCCGAAGTAGTAGTAGTTTTTGTAGCAAGAGTAGTTGTAGTAGTAGCAATAGCATTAGTAGCACATGTAGTATTAGTAGTATTAGTAGTAGTAATAGTAGTAGTAGTAATAGTAGTAGTAGTAGTAGTAGTAGTAGTAGTAGTAGTAGTAGTAGTAGTAGTAGTAATAGTGTTAGCAACAGCAATAGCAGCAGCAGCAGTAGGGGAAGCAGAAGTAGTATTATTAGTAGTAGTAGTAGTAGTAGCAATTGCAGTAGTTGTAGCAGTAGCAGTATCAGTTACAGTAGCGGTAGCAGGAGAAGTAGTAATAGTAGTTGTTATTGTTGTTGTAGCAGAAGAAGTAATAGTAGTGATAGTAGTAGTAGTTGTTGTTGTTGTTTCTTGTTCTAGTAGCAGTAGTAGTCTTAGTTGTAGTAATAATAGCAGTTGTAATAGTAGTGGCAGCAATTGTAGTAGTAGTAGTAGTAGTAGTAGTAGTAGTAGTGACAACAATAATAGCAATATTAGTATAGCAGTAGTCATAGTAGTAGTAGTGGCGATAGTAGTAGTAGTAGAAATTGTAGTAGTAGTAATAGAGTAACAATTGTAGTAGTAATAGCAGTAGCAGCAGTCGTAGTAGTAGAAGTTGTAGTAGTAGTAGTGGTAGTAGTAGTAGCAGTAGTATTAGTCACCATAGTAGTGGTAGTTGTTGTAACATTAGTAGTAGTTGCAGTAGTAGTAGAAGTGATAGTAGTGGAAGAAGAAGTAGTAGAAGTAGTAGTAGTAGTTGAAGCAGTAGTAGAAGTATCATTAGTAGCAAAATTAGTAGTAATAGTAGTAGGCACAGTAGTATAAGCAGTCGAAGTAATTATAGTCGCAGTAGTCGTAGTCGTAGTAGTAGTAGTGGTAGACGTAGTAGTTGTAGGCGATGGAGTAGTAGAAGAAGTAGTAGTAGTTTAAGTAGAAGTAGTATTAGTGGTAGTTGTAGTAGAAGTATTAGTTATAGTAGAAGTTGCAATAGTTGTAGTAGTAGTAGTACTAGTAGAAGTTGCAGGAATAGTAGTAGCAGTACTAGCAGTAGAAGTTGTAGTAGTAGTTGGAGTAGTAGCAGCAGTCGAAGCAGTAGTTGTAGTAGTAGGAGTAACAACAGCAATTGCAGTAGTAGAAGTAGCAGTAGTAGTTGTAGTAGTTGGAGTCTCAGTAATACTTGTTTAGGTAGTAGTAGTAGTAGTAGCAGGAGCTGCAGTAGTTGAAGTAGTAATCATCATCGTAGTTGTAGTAGCAATTGTTGTCGTAGTAGTAGTAGCAGTTGGAGTTCTAGTAGCGGTAGTATTAGTAGTTGGATCGGTTTTAGTAGAAGTTGTAGTTGCAACAGTTGTAGTAGTAGCAGAACGAACAGTAGCCGAAGTAGTTAGAGTAGAAGTAGTAGTAGTAGTTTTAGTAGTCGGGGTAGTAGTAGCAGTAGTTGTAGCAATAGTAGTAGTAGAAGTAGTAGAAGCAGTAGTAGTAGCAACAGTAGAGGAAGTAGGAGACGTAGCAGTAGTATTAGCTGTAGCAGTAGTAGTAATGGTACAAGTAGTAGTAGAAGTAGTAGGAGAAGTAGTAGTAGTACCAGCATATGTGGTGGCAGCATTAGTAGCAGTCGCAGTTGTTGTTGTAGTAGTAATAGTAGTAGCAGTAATAGTGGTAGTAGAAGCAGCAGTAGCAGTTGCAGCAACAGTAGTGGTAGTATTAGCAACAGTAGCAGCAGCAGTATTAGTAGTAGTTATAGTAGGAGAAGAAGTAGTAGTGGAAGTAATAGTTATAGTATTAGTAGTAGCAGTACCAGTAGCAGTAGTAGTAATAGTAGGAGTAATAGCCGTATTTCTATTAGTAGTCGCAGTAGGAACAGTAGTAGTAGTAGTAGTAGTAGTAGTTATCGTAGTAGTTGCAGTAGCAGTAGTCTTAGAAGTAGTAGTAGTTGTTATAGTTGTAGTAGTAGTAGTTATAGTTGAAGTAGCAGGAGTAGTAGTAGAAGTGGTTTTAGTAGTAGTAGTTGTTGTAGTATTAGTAATTGTAGTTGTAGTTGTTGTAGTATTAGTAATTGTAGTTGCAGTTGTTGTAGTAGCAGTAGCAATTGTAGTGGTAGTAATAGTAGTAGCAATAGTAGTAGTAGAAATAGTAGTAGTAGAAGTAGTAGTCCAAGCAGTAGCAGTCGTAGTAGTACTAACTGTTGTAGTAGAAGTAATAGTAGTAGAAGTAGCAGTAGCATTAGTAGTATTAGCAGTAGCAGTAGTAGTTGTTGTTGTAATTGAAGCATTCGTAGCAGCTGCAGTAGTAGTAGAAGAAGTAGCAATAATAAAAGTAGTAGCAAAAGTAGTAATTGAACCTGTGGTAGCCGCTGTATTAGCAGTAGCACTGGTAGTAGTAGCTGTAGTAGTAGTAGTGGTAGTAATTGTTGTAGTAGTTGTCGTAGTAGTGGTAGTGGTAGTAGCAGTAGTAGTAGAATTAGTAGCAAAAGTTGCAATCGCAACTGTGGTAGCCACAGTATTAGTAGTAGTAGTGGTAGTAGTAGCAGTAGTTGTAGTAGTAGCAGTAGCAGTAGTTGTAGTAGTAGTCATAGTAGTAGTAGTAGCAGCAATAGTAGCCGTAGGAGCAACAGTAGTAGTAGTGGAAGCAGTAGTAATTGCAGTAGTAGTAGCAGTAGTAGCAACAGTAGTAACAGTAGTAGTAGCAGCAATAGTAGTAGTAGTAGAAGCTGTACTAGTAATACTAGCTGCAGAAACAGTAGGAGTTGCTATGGTAGTAGTTGTTGTAGCTGTAGTAGTAGTAGCAGTAGTAGTAGTAGTAGTAGTAGTGGTAGTAGCAGATGTCGTAGCAGTAGTGGTAGTAGTAGCAGAAGTTGCTCTAGTACTAGTAGTAGTAGTAGAAGCAGCAGCAGTAGTAGTAGTAGAATACGAGGAGCCACAGTAGTAGTAATAGTAGTATTTGCAATAGTAGCAGCAGCAGCAGTATTAGCAATAGTAGTAGTAGCACTTGTAGTAGCTATAGTAGTAGTAGTAGTTGTTGTTTTTGTTGTAGGAGCAGCAGCAGTAGTAGTAGTAGTAGTATAGTAGCAGTAGTAGCAGTACTTGTAGTAGTTGTAGTTGCATCAATAGCAGTAGTAGTAGTTGTTGTAGTAGTTGTAGAAGCAGAAGGAGCAGTAGTAATAGAAATAGTAGTAGTAGTTGTAGTAGTAGTTGTAGTAGTAGAAATAGTAGTAGTAGTTGTAGTAGTAGAAATAGTAGTAGTTGTTGTAGTAGTTGTAGTAGCAGTAGGAGCAGTAGTAGTAGCAGTATTAACGGTAGTTGTAGTAGTTAAATTAGTAGTAGTAGTAGTAGAAGTAGCAATAGTTGTCGCAGCTGTTGTAGTAATAGTAGTAGTAGTAGAACTACTAGTACGGGTAGTAGTAGTAGTAGTAGAACTACTAGTAGGGGTAGTAGTACTAGTACTAGTAGGGGTAGTAGTACTAGTACTAGTAGTAGTAGTAGAAATAGAAGTAGTAGTAGCAATAGTCGTAGTAGAAGTGGTGGTAGCACTAAAAGTTGTAATGGTAGTAGAGTATTAGTAGAAGTAGTATTAGTTGTAGTGGTATTACTTGAAGTAGTAGTATTAGTAGCAGAAGTAGGAAGAGTAGTAGCATTAGTAGTAGTAGTTGTTGTTGCGGTGGTTGTTGTAGTAGGAGGAGTAGTGCAACAGTAGTAGCAGTAGTTGCAATAGTAGTAGTAGTAGTAGTAGCAGCAGCAGCAGCAGCAGCAGCAGCAGTAGTAGTAGTAGTAGAAGCAGTAGCTGTAGTAGTAGTGGTGGTGGTTGTAGTAAAAGTAGTAGCAACAGTATTAGCAACATTAGTTATAGTAGTAGTTGTAGTAGTAGTAGTACCCATTGTATTAGTAGTAATAATAGTAGTAGTGCCAGTAGTACTAGTAGTAGTAGTAGTTGGAGTAGTAGTAGGAGTAGTAGTAGTTATTGTAGCAGTAGCAATAGTAGTAGTAGGAGTAGAAGTTGCAATTGTAGAAGTTGAGGTAGTAGTATCCACAGTAGTAGTAGGAGTATCATTAGTAAAAATAATAGTAGTTGTAATAGCTGTAGTAGCTGCAGTACTAGTAGTAGTAGTAGTAGTAGAGCAATTGTAGTAATAGTAGTCGTAGAAGAAGCACTTGTATTAGTAGTAGTAGTAGTTGTTGTTGTAATAGTAGTAGAGCAACAGTAGCAGTTGCAGTAGTCGTAGGAGTTGTAGTACTAGCAATAGTAGCAGTTGCAATAGTAGTAATAGTAGCATTAGCAGTAGTAGTAGTAGTAGACATAGTAGTATTGGTAGTTGTTGTGCCAGCAGTAGCAGTAGCAGCAGTAGTAGCAGTAGTATTAGTAGTAGAAGTAGCAGCAGCTGGAGTAGTAGTTGTTGTTGTAGTAGCTGTAGTAGTAGCAAATTTAGAAGTAGTAGTAGTAGTAGTAGTAGTAGTAGTATTAGTTTTAATTATAATAGTAGTTGTTGTTATTGTAGTAGAAGTAGCAGCCATAGCAGTAGTAGCAATAGTTGTTATAGTAATCATAGCAGATGTAGTACTAGTGGCACTAGTAGCAGTGCCAGTAGTAGTACCAGTAGTAGTAGGAGTAGGAGAAATAGTAGTAGCGACAGTTGTAGTTATAGTAGTAGTAGCAGTAGTAGTAGCAAGAGGAGGAGGAGGAGTAGTAGTAGTAGTAGTAGTAGTAGTAGTAGTTGTAGTAGTAGTAGTAGAAGTTATAACAGCAGTTGAGTACAAGCTGCGATCGTAGCAGCAACACTAGTAGTTGTTGTAGTAGGCGTAGTAGCATTCGGCGTAATAGTCGTAGCAGTAGTAGTATTAGTAGTAGTAGCGGAAGCAGTAGTACTAGCGTAGTTGTAGTGGTAGTATTAGTAGTAGCAGTACTATTAGAAGTACCATTAGTCATTGTAGCATCAACAGTTGTAGCAGGAATAGTAGTATTAGTGGTAGCAATAGTAGTACCAGAAGTATTAGTAGTAGGATAAGTAGTTGTAGTAGCAGCAGTAGTGGTAGCTGTAGTTGTAGTATTAGTAGTAGTAGTAACAGAAGTAGCAATAGCAGTAGAAGTAGGAGCAGCAGCAGCAGTAGTAGTAGCTTTATCAGTAGTAGTTGTAGTAGTTATAGTCATAGTAGCAGCAGCAGCAATAGTGGCAGTAGTATTTGTAGTCATAGTTGAAGTAGGAGAAGTAGTAGTAGCAGTGGTAGTAGTTGTAGTAGTAGTGGTAGTAGTAGTAGTGGTAGTAGTTGTTGTAGTTGTAGCAGTAGTAGGAGTAGCCGTATTAGGAGTTGCAATAGTAGTTGTAGTATCGGTTGTAGTAGTTGTAGCAGTTGTAGTAGTCATAGTAGTCTTGGTATTAGTAGCGGTAGTGGTGGTAGTAGCAGTAGCAGTAGTAATAGTAGTAGTAGCAGAAGCAGTGAAAGGAGAAGTGGTGTTTGATGCAGTAGCAATAGTAGTTGTAGAAGTAGTATTAGCAATAGAAGTACTACTTGTTGTAATGGTAGTAGCAGTAGAAGCCACAGTTGTAGTAGTTGTAGTAGCAAAAATAGTAGTAGTAGTAGTAATAAAATTTGTTGTAGTAGTTGTTATTGTTGCTATTGCAGTAGTAGTAGTAGTAGTAGTACTAGTAGTACTAGTAATAGTAGTAGTTGTTGTTGTAGTAGTAGTTGCAATAGTAGTAAAAGTAGTGGTAGTAGTATAAGTAGCAGCAGTAGTAGTAGCAGAAGTTGTGAAAGGAGATTTTGTACTGGAAGCTATAGTAGTAGTAGTTGTAGAGGGAGTAGTAGTAGTAGCAGAAGAACTCGCAGTTGCAGTTGTTGTAGTAGCAAAAGTAGCACTAGTAGTTGTTGTTGTTATAGTAGTAAGAGTAGTAGTTGTTGTTGTTATAGTAGTAAGAGTAGTAGTAGTAGTTGTTGTTGTTGTTGTAGTGGTAGTTGCAATAGTTGCAAAACTAGTGGTAGTAGTAGTAGTACTAGAAACAGCCGTAGAAGCTGTAGAAGTAGTAGCAGTGGTAGTAGTAGTTGCAGTAGTAGTGGCTGTAGTACTAATAGCAACAAAAGTAGCCGCAGTAGTAGTAGATGAAGCAGTAGTAGCATTAGTAGTAGGAGTATCAGTAGTAGCAGCTGTGATGGTAGAAGTTGTAGAAGTAGGGAGTAGCAGTAGTAGTAGCTAGTGTTGTAGTATTAGGAGTATGGGAAGTAGTAGTATAGGTAGTAGTAGTAGTAACAGTAGTGGTAGTAGGGGTAGTAGTACTAGCTGAAGTAGCAGTAGTTGTAGTAGCAGCAATAGTAGTGGATGTTGCAATGATAGTAGTAGTCGTAGTAGTAGTAGTAGTAGAAGTAACAGTAGTTGTAGTAGAAGTAGTAGTAGTCGTAGTGATCATAGAAATAGTAGTCATAGTAGTAGTAGTAGTAGTAGTAATAGTAGTAGTAGTTGTTGTACAGCAGAAGTACTAGTAGTAGTTGTAGTAGTTGTTGTAGCTGTAGTTGTAGTAGTCGTAGTAGTAGTAGTAGCAACGGCAGTAGTGGTAGCAGTGGTAGAAGGCGTAAGCTATCCTAAGTATGTCTCGTCTCTTGTTCGATAAGGTGTTGAAGGAATACCCAACCCACTTACACAGAACCCAGAGTACCTAGATTGTCTCTCCTAGATTGTCTTGTCCCACTAAGTGCTCAACCAGACCCTTGTATGAACACTTTTCTTCCAGCCAAAACAACATCCTCATACCAAGAAGCCTTGAAAGCTGTTGAACCCGTGGATAGTCCGGCACTTGGGTTTGTGAAACCCAGTGATTGTATTAGTACTTCAGCCCAGAATTCAGCTATTATTAAGCAAAATAATACCCAAATTCAGCTCCTTATCCAAATAGCTGAAACTCTTAAGGATATCCAGACTGATATCCTTTCCATCAAAGAAAAACAACAGAAGGGTGCACAGCCCCCCCTTCCTGAGTCTTTACTGACCAAACTAGCGAACTTATCGCTCCAGCCGAAATCGAGACCTCCTGAGCCTCGAGGAAGGCTCCTTGTGTTTAAAGACCCTTTGGTCATTTTGCAGGAGGAACAAGCGAAGCTTAATGGCAACGCAAGTCAGGCTAAACGATCCAGCGCCCCAACCTCTGGTCGAGGACCAAATTCGGGGGTATAGGCGTAACCAACGACGCCTGTTTAATGCACAACAAGCAACAAAAAGGATCGTCCGACGTTTGACGGGGCAACCCGTCCCTCATCACATACTGGAACAGCAACTGGACCCTCAGGAGCAGTTGCGCCTCTCTATGCGAGAACGCGTAGCCATAGCCCCAGCCGAGGTCCTTTATCATTCGCGAACTGATGATGACCATCACCGAGTGTATATGCATCGCTCGAAGGAATCCATTAGCTTCATTGGGGATGCACAGGTAGACAGGACCTTCATCCAAGAAGAGAGCTATCAACAGCTCCGAAAAAGTGGTATGAAGTTTATACACCTTGGTGTGATGCAGGTCCGCCTACAAGTGCTCCACCGACAAGCAGAAGGCACCCTAGCACTGGTTGTATTCCGCAACAATCGGTGGCAGGGGGATAAAGCTTTGATCGCCACCATGGAAGTGGACCTCACACAGGGAAGTCAACTGGTATATATAATCCCTGATATGATGCTTACAATTGGGGATTTTTACAGAAATATTCAAATCTCCATCCTCACTCGTGGCTATGATACATGGCACCATGGCGAGGCCAACTTACTGGTGACCCGAGGCCTCATCGGGCGCCTATCAAACACACCAAACGTGGCTTTTGCCTATGAAGTCTAAGGCGTCATCGATTACTTGGCAAGCCATGGAGTGCATGCCCTCCCTGGACAACGATACTCCACAGCACAACTCTGTGGAATAGATTGGCCCCTGAAACCTTCTCAGCTACCGCCTGTCCTAACACCAACCGAGGTGTCTAGCCGTACACTTCTGGATGGGCACATCTCCATAAGCTTTAACCAGTACGCCTCTCTTCCTGACCCAGCAGCCGATCAGGATGAGGAAATTGTTGCTATCCTCACGCAGGAAGAGGCTTCTGATGAAGTATGGGACACCCTGGGCGAGCCTAGCGGCAGGTATGATTATTACGTTTGCTACTCTGCTCCCCCATCTCTTTTCAGTCCGTTCCCAACAACACCAACGGGGTGGGATATTCCCCCTAGTGACGCAGAACCCAGCGGCCACAACTGTGACCACCAGCAGCCGTCGGCACGACCGGCTCCCAGACAAGTGATGTCAGCGAGGAAGTGGCGCTGCCGCCTTACTCGACAACAAGCGAGACGGCAGCTTGTGTGGCTACCCAAAGGACGGGAAAGCCAGACCCCACCTCGCGGAACCCATGCAGGAGATACACGCCCAGGGGCCTTTGTACTCTGGTCCATGGACTCTCTGCAGGAAGGGACTGGTGATAATACCCACCTTCTCGCCATATGGCGTCTGGCAGATGACAACTCAGACGCAGACACAAACCTACTGGAGACTGACCCAGAGGCATATGGTGAATACCTGCAGTACTATACCAACAGTCGTAATCCAGAAATCATTGCGACTCTTGAGGAAGAAGACTGGGGATTGGAGTATCCTCAGCGAGTGCCCCCGCAAACCCCGCCGACAGCACAACAACAAGTATATTCTTCCTCTATTGTCTCTAAGTACAGGCCCCCTGTTGAATCAACCATGGGTCCTGTGAACTATCCACTGGCTGCTAGAACAAATGAACCAAGTTCCAGTCGGGGACCTTTACTGGAAGGTTACCAACCCAAGGGTGTAAAGTTTAAGGCCATGAACCCTTCTGAATGGTGGAACCTTCCCTCTGCTCAGCAACAATCTGGTGCTATCTTCGTCATGCCGCCTCAGATGGGACAATTTAATGACATATTCATGCGATGGGAATCCATCACCAAGAATACTGTTGCTCTCCACGGTTTTACGGATTCTCGAAGCAAGACTGAGTTCATTGAAAATCTCCTTGGGGAATCTGAAAAATTAGCCTGGATCCAGTGGCGCATGCCATACCCAATGGAATATCAGCACCTACTAGACCATGCTGACGGAGCAGATGGTACACAGAACGTCCTATCTCAGATCCGGACGATCTTTGCCCTTGAGGATCCCTACCAGGGCTCAACGACCATCCAAGAAGAGGCGTACCGCGATTTGGAAAGGTTATCCTGTCACAACTTTCGGGATATAATTCCTTTTCTACATGAATATCTGCAGGTTGCCTCCAGGATTGGCCGCCTATTCACTGGCCCGAAGCTTTCTGAGAAATTATGGTCCAAGATGCCGGGATCCATAGGAAAGAAGATTAAAGAAGCCTTCGAAGCTAAACACCCAGGGAATACCATCGGAGTCTATCCCAGGGTGCTGTTCACCTACAAATACTTGGAGGAAGCATGTAAGGAGGCAGCCTTTACCCGGGCACTCAAAGATCTAACCTTCTGTCATGATATCCCAATTCCCGGGTACTACCAACGATCCCGCGGAAAGATGGACGTTCGGCGATCAACGACCTACAAAGGCAAGCCGGACCCATCACATGCCCGGATAGAAAAGAAAAAGCATCCGATCCGGAACCGATGGTGCCGATGTTTCCTCTGTGGCGAAGAAGGGCACTTCGCCCGTGAATGTCCAAATGAACGACGCAACATCAAGCGCGTCGCTATGTTCGAATAATTGGACCTCCCCGCAGACTGTGAGATTGTATCCGTCCAAGAAGGTGATGACCCCAGTGATGCGATTTACAACATTTCAGAGGGTGAGGAGGATACGACTATCTTGCAGGAGGAGAAAATCTTCATGTTTCGGGAGGAAGATCATACATGGTGGATCGGCCATACAGGAGGCTATTGAGCAATGATCCAAGTCTCCCAGGCCCAATATACATGCAACCACACCTGGGAACTCAATCAAGACGTTCCCGACAGCTATGAACGCTGCCATTGCTGCCACGCACCCTCCCAGAAGCGCTACCGGATGCATTGCCCAACCTGCCAGCTGACGATTTGTGGGCGATGCAGCTCCTACTATTTTGATAAACGCATTCCTGTTGCTCAAGCACATATGCTCAGGTATGATTCTACAGACCTCCTTTGTGAGCAACAACATTATATTTTATCTTGTGACAACAAAAGGAAGCAGCTACAGCAGCAGCGAGCTTTCAGCCAAGATAAGAAAGAGGCCCTCCAAAACCGCCTCCTTCTGGCTCAACAGGAGAGCCACCGATGGCAACTGAAATACAAGGAACTGGAAGAAGCAACAATGGAGCTTGATCGCCTGATGCTCGAACGAGAAGACCTCCGACGGGAAATTCAGGGTTTGTACCAGCAAAAGGGCAAACAACAAGAAGTCGAGGCCGAGGCAGCTGATACTGACACCGACCTCAATGTCTTTCTTGTGGACACCACACAAAAGGTTCTCTCCGCTGAAGCCCAGATGCCTACACAACCTCGTCGGGCCAAGAATATGTTATACAACCAAACGGTGAAGTTCGACATCCCTCTCACTATGCCTTTCGAAGTTAATGCCATCCTTGATACAGGAGCCACAACCTGCTGTATTGATCAAGGAGCCGTCTCGGCTGGTGCTCTTGAAGAAAATCCATACTTGGTGCACTTCAGTGGTATTAACTCTCACACATTGGCCAACAAGAAGCTGAAGTTTGGCCGCATGATCATTGGTGAGAACAGCTTCCGGATTCCTTACACTTATGCTTTCCCCATGAAATTAGGGGAAAATATTCAAATGATTCTCGGCTGCAACTGCATCCGTGCGATGCAAGGCAGAGTTCGGATTGAAGGCAACACGGTTACATTCTATAAAAATATAACCACCATCAATACACTGCCCTCCGTACCGACAGCAGCCGCTATTGAAGAGCTCGACTTGGATGAAGAAGAATACATCCAAATTCAAGAGATCGTACGCTATTCGACAACAGCAACACCACCACGGAACATCACCAGCAAGCTAAGTTCCTTGCTTGATCAACTCCGAGAACAAGGATATATTGGTGATAATCCCCTGAGGCACTGGTCCAAGAACAAGGTGTTATGCCAACTTGACATCAAAAACCCAGACTTCATCATTGAAGACCGACCTCTAAAGCATGTCACCCCTCAAGCCAAATTAGCTTATGCAAAGCACATTAAGGCACTCTTGGATCTTGGTGTCATTCGTCCAAGCAAAACCAGGCACCGCACTATGGCCATCATTGTCAATTCTGGCACGTATGTGGCTCCTCAGACTGGCCAAGAAGTCAAAGGGAAGGAGCGTATGGTATTCAATTACCGACGTCTCAACGACATCACCAACAAAGACCAGTATAGCCTGCCTGGCATCAACACCATCCTATGGAAGGTGAGTAGAAGTACTATCTACTCAAAGTTTGATCTTAAATCGGGCTTTCATCAAGTAGCCATGCATCCTGATTCCGTAGAATGGACGGCGTTCTGGGTACCAGACGGCCTCTATGAATGGCTTGTCATGCCCTTTGGCCTGAAGAATGCGCCTGCCATCTTCCAAAGGAAGATGGATCACTGCTTCAAAGGGACTGCAGATTTCATTGCAGTCTACATTGATGACATTCTGGTCTTCCCTTCCTCTGAAGCAGAACAAGAGCAACATTTGCAGATCATGCTTCAGATCTGCAAAACACATGGGCTTGTTCTTAGCCCAACCAAAATGAAGCTCGTGGTCTTCGAAGTAGAGTTTCTCGGGGCAGTTCTTGGGAACCAACGGATTAAATTACAGCCCCATATCATCAAGAAGATCGCAACCTTTAAGGAACAAGAGCTCACCACAACCAAAGGCCTCCGAGCTTGGCTCGGTATTCTGAATTATGCCCGCAACTATATCCCGAATCTGGGAACGTTGCTCGGGCCACTATATGCTAAAACCAATCCTACAGGGGAGAAGCGCTGGAACTCCCAGGATTTGGACCTCGTCAACAAGATCAAGACTCTGATCCAACAGTTACCGGATTTGGAGATTCCACCAGACAAAAGCTATATGATCTTGGAGACGGATGGCTGCATGACAGGCTGGGGAGCGGTTTGCAAATGGAAACCTCATAAGTTTGACCCAAAGTCTGACGAGAAGATCTGTGCTTATGCAAGCTGCAAGTTCCACCCACCAAGTCCACAATTGATGCGGAACTCTTTGCCGTAATGAACTCCCTGGAAGCACTTAAGATCTACTACCTGGATAAAGCCGAGCTGACTATCCGCACGGACTGTCAGGCGATTATCAGTTTCTTTGATAAATCGGCTAACCACAAACCTTCCCGCGTACGCTGGCTCGCCTTCACCGACTATATAACCGGCACCGGGATTTCCATACAATTCGAGCATATTGACGGAGGGGATAACCAATTAGCTGATACCCTCTCTCGTCTCATTACTACTCTTGTCCTTTTAGGAGAATGGCCGGCACCAGATGACTTAGCAGTGCTCAGCCTAGTGGCTACCCAAGTCCAGGAAACTCTGGAGGGACAATGTCCGAGCTACATGACCATAGCTCAAGCCTTGCTTTGTAGTATGAGCAACAACTACAACTCCTCCAGGACCTTCCCATGTCCCTTGCTACCCATGACACCTTCAAACGACGAATGTACCAACTGGAACGACAGAGTGCCCAGGAAGCACTTGACGCCGTTCGACAATTCCGGCACCTCCATGCCCTCGTCACAAAACGTGCACGGCGCAAGACCACGGGCAACTTCTGGGCCTAGTGGCACCCTGTTGTCACCCAGCTGGATGAGCAACTTGCCAAAGCCGTCCACCTCACAGCAGACGCTGCACAACGACTTCCTGCCTATCGCTTCTGTCCCCACCAGGCATAACTTGCCCCAGAAGCAAGGCATCCAAGACCGTTCTGACCCCACCAAGCATACCTTACCCCCGAAGCAAAGAATCCAGGACGGATATGTGAGATAAAGTCAGTGTGCTGTCACATAAGTGTGCTGTAAAGAATGTGTTGTGTACTGTAAAGTCAGTGTGCTGTAATATCAGGTGTGGAAAGGAGATTCGCCCTTATCATCACATCCATCGGGTATGTAAGGTGCAGATTCTCCCTTATCGCATCTCTGCTATAAAGAAACACCTCCAGCCGTCCGCTAGGGCAGAACGGAGGATTCAGAAAACTTGCTTCCCTTGCTTACTCTTACTTCTAGTCTTACTTCTTCTATCTCAGGCCCCAGTTCGACAACTATTCAGCCCGCGCAAAAACCGTAAAGGTCCCCGACTGGAACATGGTTCATAGTAGAAGTAGCAGCAGCAGCAGTAGTAGTATCAGTAGTAGTAGCAGAAGAGGTAAGAGCAGCAGTAGTTGGCGTAGTGTTAGTAGTAGTAGAAGCAATAGCTGGAGCAGTAGTAGTAGTAGTGGTAGAAGCAATGGAAGTTTTCGTAGCACTTGTAGAAGTAGGAGGAGTAGTGGTAATAATCATGGTGATAATAGTAGTAGTAGTAGTAGTAGTAGTAGTAGTAGTAGTAGTAGTAGTAGTAGTAGTAGTAGTGATAGTTGCAGTATTAGTAGTAATAGTAATACTATTGTTAGTTGTAGTAGTAGTAGTAGGAGTTGGAGTAAGAGTAGTCGTAGAAGTAGTAGTTGTTGCAGTATTTGCAGTAGTAGAAGTAGGAGTTGGAGTAGTCGTAGCCATAGTAGCAGTGGGAGTAGTCGTAGTAGTAGCAGAAGTAAGAGTTGGAGTAGTAGTAGTAGAAGTTGTAGTAGTCGAGGTTGTAGTAACAGTAGTCGCATTAATAGTAATAGTAGTAGTAGTAGCAGTAGTAGTAGTAGCAGTACTAGGCATAGTATTAGTCATATTAGGAGTCATGGTAGTCATAGAAGTAGTACGAGTAGGAGTGGCAGTTGAAGTTGGAGTAGTAGTAGTAGTAGTGGTTAGAGTAGTTGTCATATTAGTTGTTATAGTTTTCGTAATAGTAGTTGAAGTAGGAGTAGTAGCAGTAGTGGTGGCAGCAATAGCAATTGTAGGAGGAGTAGTAGAAGCAGTAGTAGTTGTTATAGTAGTACTAGGAGGAGTCGTTGTTATAGTAGTGGGAGTAGTAAGAGTAGTAGTGGTAGTAATATTAATACTAGTAGTCATAGTAGTAGTAGCAGCAGTAGCAGTAGTAATAGCAGTAGTGGTAGTAGGAGTAGTTGGAGTTGTAGTTAGAGTAATAGTAGCAGAAGGTGTACTAGTTTGAGTAGTAATGGAAGTAGTAGTAGTTGTAATCGTAGTAGTAGAAGTAGTAGAAGTAGTAGTAGAAATAGTAGTAGTAGCTCCAACTATTACTACAACTGCTACTTCTCCAACAATAACAAC
Organism: Trichopus zeylanicus subsp. travancoricus; assembly: GCA_005019695.1. Classification (NCBI taxonomy): domain Eukaryota; kingdom Viridiplantae; phylum Streptophyta; class Magnoliopsida; order Dioscoreales; family Dioscoreaceae; genus Trichopus; species Trichopus zeylanicus. The sequence goes on along the minus strand of RXID01015649.1, from coordinate 38,884 downwards.
TGCTACTCCTTCTCTTACTACTATGACTACTGCTACTGCAGCTACTATTGTTACAACTATTACCACCATTTCTACTACAACTACTACTACTACCACCACCACTACTACTATCTCTACTACTGCTACTGCTGCTACTATTGTTACAACAACTTCGACTACTAATACCGCTACTACAGCTACTCTTGCTACTACTACTACTACTGCTACGACTGTTATCGCTCCGACTACTACTAATGCTACTACTACTACTACTAATACTATTACTACTAATACTATTACTACTAATAGTACTACTAATACTAATAATTTAACTACTACTACTTCTACTCGTACTGCTGCTGCTGCTACTGCTGCAACAACTGTATTACTACAACTACTGCTAGTACTACTACTACTACTGCTACTCCTACTACTACTACTACTACTACTACTACGACTACTGCCACTACTTCTGCTACTACTGCTACTACTTCTGCTACTACTGCTAGTCCAACTACTACTACTATTAGTAATATTAATACTGCTGCTGTTACTACTACTTCTGGTACTGCTACTACTACTACTGCTACTATTACGACTGCGATTGCTACTTGTACAATGACTACAACTACTGCTACTACTACTTCTACTACTATTGCAAATGCTACCACTACTACAATTGCTACAACTGCTACTACTACTACTACTTTTGTTATTACTACTGCAAGTACTACTGCTACTATTGGTTATTCTCCTACAACTCGTACTACTACTACTTTTGCTACTATTGCTACAACTACTCCTACTACTACTACTACAATACTACTACTTCGGCTATTGTTGCCGCTACTACAAGTGCTACTACAACCATACTTGCTGCGACTACCCCTACGACTACGACAACTGGTGCGACTGCTGCTCTTACAATAACTATTGCTGCTATTGCTACTACTAATCCTACTACTACTCCTGCTACTGTTATTACTACTGCTGCTACTACTGTTGCTACAACTTGTATGACTACTACTACTACTAGTACTACTACTACTGCTACTACTACTACCACCACCACCACTACTACGACTGCTACGATCACTATTACTACTACTGCTGCAAGTACTGTTATTACTAATATTTCTATTATTACTACTATTACCACTACTACTACTCCTACTACAATAACAACTACTACTACTATTACTGCTACTACTTCTACAACTTCTATTGCTACTTCTTCTACTACTCCTAGTACAACTACATTTGCTACAATGACTACTGCTGGTAATGCTGTTGCTGCAACTACTACTACTGCTATTTCTATTACTTTTGCTACAACAACTTGTACTAGCAATCCTACTACATCTCCTACTACAACTAATACTACAACTACTACTGCTGCTGCTGCTACTGCCCCTACTACTAATACCACTACTAGTACAACTGCTGCTACTACTACTATTATTACTACTACAATCGCTACAACTACTTATACAACTATACCTACTCCTATTACTACTGCCACCACAACTCCTACTACTACTACTATGACTACTATTACTACTAATACTACTACTATTATCACTACTCCTACAACTACTGCTACTCCTATTACTACAACTACTACCACTACAACTGTTGCTACTCCTATTACTACTCCGATAGGTACTACTACTACCACACAACTATGACTATTACTACTAGTACTAGTACTACTACTACTACTATTACTACTACTACTACTACTACAACTGCGACTACCACTACTATTCCTACTACTACTACTCAACTACTACTACTAATGTTACTACTACTACTCCAACTTCTACTGCTACTACTACCACTACTGCAACAACTACTACTACTACTGCTGCTACTATTGCTACTACAACAACAACTACTACTTCTACTACTACTGCTACTATTACTACCACTACTACTGTTTCTGCTACTGCTGCCACTGTAGCTTCTCCAACTACTACCATAACTACTTATACCACTACTCCTGCTCCTAGTACTACTCGTGCTACTACTACTCTCCTACTCCTTCAACTTCTACTACTAGTTCAACAACTACTACTACTTCTACTTCTACTACTACTTTTACTCCAACTCCTACTACAATAATTCTGCTGCTAATACTACTACTACTTCTATAGGTACTACTACTACTACTCCTGTTACTACTACAACTATTACTAATAATATTACTACTACTACTACTACAACAATTACTGTTACACTCATACTATCACTTCTGATGCTACTACTACTACTTCTACTGCTATACCTTCTCCTCCTGCTACTACTACTACTACTACTACTACTACAATTACTACTCCCACTCATATAATCACGTCTAATGCTACTACTACTACTTCTACCACTACAACCACTACTTGTACTACTGCTGCTACTACTACTACTATTGCAGCTACTACTCCTACTCCAACTCCAATAACTACTACTACTACTACACCAACTCCTACTCCTACTACAACAACTACTACTCCTACTCCTACTGCTACTACCACTACTACAACAACTACAACTACCCTTTCTAGTATAACTGCAACTGCTAGTACCCCTGCTACTACTATTACTTCTTCTACTATTGCTACTACTACTAACACTACAACAACTGCCACTACTGCTACTACTACTACAACTAAAACTACTACCACTACTACTTCTAGTACAACAATTGTGGTTGCTGCAACTACTACAACAACAACTACTACTACTACAACTACTACTAAAACTCCTGCTACTGCTGCTACTACTACACCTCGTACTACCACTACACCTACTAGTACTTATGCTACTACTGCAGCTACCACTACCATGACTACTACTACTACTACTTCTACAACAAGTACAACTACTATTACTACTACTACTACTACTACTGCTACTACTAGCGCTAGCACTAGTACTAGTACTGAAACTTCTCCTAGTACTGCTGCTTCTACTACCAGTACTACTACTACTAATTCTACTACTACTACTACTTTTACTACTACTACTACTACTACTAATACTACTACTACTACTATTGGTACAATTAGTGCTAGCAATACTACTACTACTGCAACTACCACTTCTGTTACTACTACTACTACTCTAGCTGCTGATGTTGCTGCTACTACAACTACTACTTTTATTATTGCCACTACTGTTAGTAGCCCTACTATTACTGGAACTTCTATTGCTTCTACTACTACAACATCTGCTGCTACTACTACTACTATTAAAGCTACTTTTACTACTACTGCCACAACTGCTGCTTCTAATGCTATTGCTACTGCTATTACTACTACAACTGGTACTGCTATTTCTACTACTAATGCTACTACTGCTGCTGCTGCTACAGCTACTGCTACTATGATTACTACTACTACTCCTATTCCTACAACAACTACTCTGGTTACTGCTTCAACTAATACTCCTATTCCTACTACTAGTTCTGCTACTATGACTACCACTACTGCTACTGCTACTACAACAATAACAACAACAACAACTGCTAACTAATACTACTACAACTACTGCTACTACTACTATTAGTATAACCAATACTACTACTATTACGACCTCTACTGCAACTGCTACTATTACTACTAGAATTCTTACTACTACTTCTACTACAACTAGAACTGCTACTACTTCTATAAATACTACTGCTAGCTAGCGAAGGAAGGAAAAAAAAAAGAAAAAGAAGGGGGGGGGGAGGCAGGGGAGAAAGAAAAAAAAGGAGGAAGCTGGGAAAAATGGAAAAAAAAAAAGGAATTTGCTGAAATATTACTACTGCTTATTGGGACTGAACTACGGTGACTACCACTACTACTACTAATTACTGCTATTACTACTGGTCACAACTACTACTACTGCTACTTACTTTAATATGACTTTAGTATACTGGGGCTACTGTTGCACTAGCTACTAAACCTAGAAAGATGACTACAAAATAGAAAGACGACTACTACTACTACTAAGAGAACAGACTACTATAGTGGGCGGGATGGCGGTGGGGGGGGATAAGAACGTCTACTACTACTACCAAAAAAAAAAAAAAAAGGAAAGAAAAAAAAAACAACTTCTTCTACTAAGACTACTATCTGCGCTACTCCAACTACTGACTTTCTAACATTTGCCAATTTCTATGGCTACTCCAACTACTACTTCTACATTTGCAATTTCTATGGCTATTACAACTGCTACTGCTATTACTACTACTACTACTATTATACTTCTACTGCTACTACTATACTACAACTATGAGGAATATTTCTATTGCACCTACTACGACGACTACTACACCTACTATGACTACTACTACCACTACTACTACGACTACTACTCTGATAGCTACTATTACTACTACTAGCACAAGAACTACTACTACAACTACAACTATAACTCTTATTACTACTACTACTCCTACTACTACTACTACTATTCCTTCTCCGATATGTATTCCAACTACTGCTCCCACTACTACCACTACAACTTCTATGACTGCTACTACTCCTACTTCTACTTCTACTACTGCTACTACTATTACTACTATTGCGACTGCTACTACTACTACTGCTACTGCTACTACTTCTCCTACTACTACTGCAACTACTTCTACTAAAACTACTACCACTCGTACTACTATTGCTGCTGCTACTGTTACTACAGCTGCTAGTAATACTACTAGAACAACTAATAGTACTGCTACAACTTCTGCAACTACTTCCACTACTACTACTACTAGTACCACTACTACTACTTTTGCTACTACTATTGCCACTACTGCTAGTATTACGACCACTACTACTAGTACTACTGCTATAAAAACAACAACAACAACTACTACAACTACTACTGCTACTACTCCTACTACTGCAACTGCTACTAATCCTGCTAGTACTACTACTACTCTGAGTATTGCTACTGTGACAACAGCTTCAACTGCTACTGCTACTGCTACTACCACTAGTGCTACTGCCGCAACTACTATAGATACTATGACTACTACTAGTGCTACCGTTACTACTCTTGCGACTACGACTGCGATTATAGCTGCTGCTACTATCACTACATGTACTTCTACTGCTACTACTACTATTTCTAGTACCACTTCAGCTTATGCTACTACTAATGCTACTAGTTCTACTCTTCTAACTTTTGCTACTACAACTACTGCTACTTCAACTAATACTATTGCTGCTACTACTAGTATTACTGCTAATACTATTACTACTACTACTATTACTTCTACTACTACTACTACTACTAGTTCTACAACTACAACTACGGCTGCTACTACTACTACATCCGATAGTATGACTACAACAACTACTACTACTACTATGATTACTACAACTACTACTTCTAGTACTACTACAACAATAACTACTACTGCTACTATTGCTACTGCTACTCCCTCTACTACTACTACTACCACTAATATACCATACTAATACTACAACTACTGCTACTAGCAGTACTACTACTCAGAAAACTCTACTATTACTATTATTATTACTAATACTACGACTACTACTACTACTTCTACTACTATAACTACTCTTGTTGCTACTACTACTGCTGCTGCTACTAGCACTACTACTACTTCTACTGCGACTGTTGCTATTTCTACAATAACTATTATTGCTACTCTGACAACTCCTAATACTACTGCTACTGCGACTACTATTGCTTCTACTAGCCCAGTTGCAACAACTACTACTATTGCTACTACTACAACCACTATTACTACTACTACTATTACAACTAATACTTCTACTACTACTACTTCTGCTATGACTACTACTGCTACTACTGTAACTGCTATAGCTACTACTAGTACTACTGTAAGTTGACTTTGCACAGTGGGAAATTCCCCTACTACTGCTACTTCTACTGCAACAACTACAGCTACCGGAGCTATTTCTACTACTACTCCAATTACTGCTTCTACTACAACTACTACTAGTAATACTACTACTACTACCACTACTGCTACTATTACTACTTCTACCACTAATACAACTGCCACTGCTATTATTATTATTACTACTACTACTACCACTACTACAACTAATACTATTACTACTACTGCTGCTCCTGCTACTACTACTACTTCTGCTGCTACTACTACTACTACTACTACTACTACTACTACAACTACTTCTACTACTACTACTTCTACTACTAGTACCACTACTACTTCTTCTGCTACAACTGCTACTCCAAATACTACTACTACTACTGTTGTCCCTAATACAATAACTACGACTATTACTACTACTACAACTATTAATACTACCACTACTACTCTTGCTGCTGATGCTACTACTGCTACTGCTACTACTACTATTGTTGGTACTACAACTAGTACTACTGCTGCTGCTTTTACTACTATACTTACTACATTGCTACTGCTACAACTGCTATTATTGCTAATACTACTCCTCCTATAGCTCGTACTACAACAACTACTGCTAGCACTACTATAGCTACTACTATTGCGGCTACAACAGCTACTACTAGCACTACTATAGCTTCTACTATTGCTGCCACTACTCCTACCGCTACTACAGCAACTACTGCAACAAATATTACTACTATAATGATTATTACGACTCCTACTTCTACTACTTCTGATACTACTAATGTTGCATCTGCTACTGCTACTACTCTTACTAGTATGACTTCTACTACTACTCTTACAACAACTACTACTACTATTACTACTACAACAACTACTACTGCTACTACTGCTACTGCTAATACAACAACTACTACTACTTTAATTTCAGCTGCTACTGCTATTGCTACAACAACAATAATAACTACTACTATTACGACTACTACTACTACTCCTAATACTACTACTACTTCTACTACTACAACTACTGCTACTACTTCGTCAATTAATAGTACTACTACTATTACTACTATTGCTGTTGATACTTTCGCTACTACTACTACTATTGTGGCTACTGTGACTACTGCCACTACACCTGCACGACTGCTACTGCTACTACTCCGACTACTGTTACAACTACTATTACTACTACGGCTACTACCAACACAACTAGTGCCACAATGACTACTGCTACTACTATTATTGCTATTACGGCTGCTACTGCTACTACCACTACCAGTTCTACGTTGGGTACTGCTGCTACTATTGCTATTACTGTTACTACTACTACTACTACTACTAGTACTAGTACTAGTACTACTACTACAAAAAAGAAAAAAAAAACTACTACTACTTTTAAAACGACAACTATTGCAACTACTGCTCCTTCTACTACTAGTCCTACTAGTAACAATAATACAACCACTACTACTACTACTTCTTCTAATATTACTACTACTACTACTACAACAAATACAAATACTACTACTACTTCAGCTATTACTACGATTGCTACTACTGCTACTGTTGCTTCTACCACTACTACTGCTAATACTACTACTATGACCCCAACTATTACTATTGCTAATACTATTATTGCTACAGTATTGTTATTACTACCACTGCTGCTTCTACTCCAAGTACTATTACTACTACAACTACTACGACTGCTACTACTGCTATTACAACAATAGCTTCTACTACTGCTATGACTGCTGCTACTTCTCCTACTACTACTACTACGACTGTTGCTACTTCTGCAACTTCTCCTCCTCCTACTACTACTAGCACTACTTGTCCTACTACTACTACTACAACAACAACTACTGTTACTGCTACTACTACTATTACAACTACTACAACTACTGCAACTACTGCTGCTACTGCTACTACTACTACTACCAATGTTGTTGGTACCACTACTGCCACTACTGTTGCTACTACAACAAATACTACCACTACTTCAACTACTGTTGTTGTTGCTACAGGAGCAACTACTACTATAACTTCTACTACTACTACTACATATCCTACTAGTACTATTGCTACTACTTCTGCTACTACTACTATTGTTATTGCAACTACTTCTACTGCCACTACTACTTCATCTACTACTACTGCTGCTGCTGCTACTACTAGTGCTAATGTGGCTTCTACTATTTCTCTTACTACTGCTACTACGGCTACTATAACTACTTGTACTACTGCTACTACTGTAACTTCTACTACTACTACTACTACTACTACTTCTACAACTATTGCTACAACTACTACTTCTAGTACTGCTACTGCTCTAACTTTTGCTACTACTACTTCCACAACTCCTGCTACTACTGCTACTGCTTCAACTACTTCTACTACTTCTACTACTGCTACTTGTACCGCTACTAGACTGCTGCCTCTACTACTACTATAGCTACTAATACTATTGCTACAATTGCTACAACTACTACTACTGCTAGCTGCTTCTTCTGCTACTGTTACTACTACTATTGTTGCTACTACTACTCCTGCAGCTAATGTGACAACTACTACTTCTGCTACTACTACAACTATGACTACGACCAACATTGCCACTACTGCTACTGCTACTACTACTCCTACCACTACTATTGATACTGCTGCTGCAACCGCTTATGCTACTTCTACTTCTATAACTACCCCTACTACAACTACTCCTACTACTGGTACTACAATTATGACAACAAAAAAAACAACAATAACTACTACTACTAGTATTGATACTATTACTACCACTATAGCTACTACTATTAGAACTACCACTACTATGGCTATTACAACTATTGCTACTACTACTACTGCTACTAGTGGAAATGCTACTTCTCCTACTACTACTCTGGTATAACTATTGCTACTTCTCCTAATACTACTGCTACAACTACTACTACGATTACTACTATTGCTATGCCTAGTACTGCTACTTTTCCTACTACTACTACTACTATTAAGAGTACAACTACAATTACTATTGCCACTACCACTAGTGCTACTTCTGCTATAACTACTATTGCTACTAATACTTCTACTACTACCACAACTTCTGCTACTGCTACTACTAAACAACTATTACTACTATTTCTTATACTACTACTACTTCAGGTACTGCTGCTGCTACTACAACTAATACTGTTACTGCTACTACTACTGCTGCTGCTGTTGTTGCTGCTAATGCTACTACAGTTAGTACGGGTACTGCTACTACTACTACTACTGCAATAACTACACCAACTACTTCTACTACTACTTGTGCTCCTATTGTTGCTCTTGCGACTGGCACTACTACTACTCCAACTAGTACTATTACTACTATTGTTGCATCTACTATTCTATTACTACTACTACACAAAGTACTATTACTACAACAGCAGCAACTACAACTACTACTTCTACTGCTACGAGTGTTGTAGCTACTTCTATAACTACTACTACAACAACTACTACTGCTGTTGCTGCAACTACTATGACTACTACTACTTTGCTGCGGCTACTACTACTTTGCTGCTACTATACTATTACTACTACTACTACTACTACTACTAATACAGTAACTACTACTGCTATTTATACTACTGCTACTTCTACTATTGAAACTGCAGGAACTACTACTACTACTACTAGTAGTTCTGCTGCTTCTACTTCTGTCATTACTACTCCTGCTACTGCTACTACTGACTACTACTATTACATCTGCTACTACTACTGCTACTATTACTACTACTACAATAACTATAACTTCTGCTGCTTCTAGTACTACCATTGCAACTACTACTACCACTGCTACTTCTGCTGCTACTATTGCTACTACTACGGCTACTGCTGCTACTGCTCCTACTATTACTATCACTACTGCCACTACTAGTACTACTATCACTAATACTCCTATTGCTGCATCTACTACTACTGCTACTACAGCAATGGGTACTACCACTACTACTACTACAACTACTGCTACTACCTCTGCTACCTCTACGATTACTACTACTACTATTACTACTACCACTACTACGACTACTACTACTTCTATAACTGCCACTGCTGCTACAACTATTTCTATTAATACCGTAACTACTGTTATTATTGCTACTACTACTACAACAACAACAACTACTACTACTACAAATGCTGCTTCTACTACTATAGCTACTACAACTACACCTACTGATGCTACAAGTAATCCAAATTCTACTACTACATCTGCTACTTCTTCTCCTACTAAAGCTTCTATAATTACAGCTACTGGTGCTACTACATCTCCTGCTACTACTACTACTACTACTACTACTACTGCTACTACTACTACTACTGCTACTACTACTGCTACTACGACAACTACAACTACAACTACAACTGCTACTCCTACCACTACTGCTTCCACTGCTACTACTGCTGCTTGTAATACTACTACTACTGCTACTACTACTACTACTAATGCTAGTACTACTACAACTACTACAGCCACTACTGCTTCCACGGCTACTACTATTACTACGACTTCCATTACTACTACCACTACTAATAATAATATTAATGCTGCTGCTGGTGCTACAACAACTTTTGCTATTGCTATTACTGCGGTTCCTGCTACAACTACTACTACAACAACCACTTCTACAAGTTCTGCTACTACTATGACTTCTACAACAACAACTACTACTACTAATACTACTATTGCTACAACTATAATTGCTAGCACTACTGCAATTACTACTACGACAACTATGCCTACTATTGCTACTACTACTATTACTGTTGTTATTACTACCACTATAGCAACTACTATTGTTGCTACTACTGCTACTACTATAACTATAACTACGACTAATATTGCTACTACTGCTACTACTGCTACAACAACTAGTACTCTTACTATTACTGCTACTACTACTACTGTTACTATAGCTACTGCTACTCCAACTACTGCTATAGTTACTATTGTTGTTGCTATTATTACTATGACTGCCACTACTACTGCTACTACTGCTGCTGTAGCTGCTACTGCTACTGCTACTACAAACACTACTACAACTACTATACTGCTACTGCTACTACTATTACAAATACTACTACTACTACTCAACTGGTGCTACAGCTACTACTATTACTACTACTACAACAGCTACTACCACAACTACTATTACTACTACTATGACTACTCCTGCACAGCTACTACTTCTACTACAACAACTACTACTCCTACCACTGCTACTTTTGCTACTATTACTACTGCGAATACTACTCCTACTACTACCATTACTTCCAGTATTACTACTTCTACTACTACTAGTGCCACTACTACTGCTACTACAGCTGTTGCTAATGCTATCACTACTGCTACTGCTCTACTGTTGCTATTGCTACTGCTACTACTTTTACTACTACTACTGCTTCTACTGCTACTTCTACTTGTCCTACTACTACTGTGGCTATTACTATTACTATAGTTGCTACTACTAGTACAACTACTATAGCTACTACTACTACCACTGACTCTTCAATAATAACAACTACTACTACTTCTCTTATTACTACTATTTCTCCTACTACTATTACAGCTACTACTATTTCTACTTCTACTACTGCTAGTACTACTAGTACTACTACTACTACTTTTACTACTGCTCCAGCTGCTACTACTACTACTACTACTTCTACTACAACCACTGCTTCTACTGCTACTACTACTGCTACTACTAAAGCTACTGCTATTGCTACTACGACTACTTCTCATATTATGGCTACTACTACTATTACTATTGCTAATACTATGACTGCTACTATTATTACGGCTACTAATACAATTATTATTATGGGTACCCCTACAACTATTATTATAGCTACAACTACTACAACAACTGCTACTACATCTACTACTACTCTTTACACTACTGCTACTGCTACTACTACTATTACCACTACTACTACCACCTCTACTAATTGAGCTACTACTACAACTCCTCCTAATACTACTACTGCTACTACTGCTACTACTGCGACTACTACAACAACAACTACTACTATCATTGCTACTACTACTACTACTACCACGGCTATTACTTCTACTACTACTACTACTACTACTACTACTACTTCTAGTACTATAACTACTACAGCTACTACTACTGCTACTGCACCACTACTGCTTTTGTTACTATTATTAGTGCTCTGCTACTGCTACTATATCTTATACAACAACTACTATGGCTACTAGTACAGCTGCTACTACTACTGCTACTACAACTACTACTACTACTACTTCTGCAACAACTACTTCTACTACTACTACTTCTGCAATAACTACTTCTACTACTACTACTACTATTGCTACTGCAACCACTACTGCTACTACTAGTATTTGAACTACTACTTCTACTACTGCTACTACTACTGCAACTACTACTACTAATGCGACAACAACTACTCCTGTAGCTACGACTATGACTAGTACTACTTCTACCTCTATGACGATTACTAATACTGCTACCACTGCTATTATGACTGCTACTTCCTCTATTACAACTACTACTATAGTTGCTACTACTTCTAATACTGATATAGCTGCTACTTCTACTACTGCTGCTATGACAACTAATACTACTGCTACTACTACTTCTATTACTACTACTACTACTTCTACTATTGCTGCTATTGCTGCTACTACCGCTACTACTACTACAACCACTACTGCAACCACTGCTACTGTTGCTACTACAACAACTACTACTGCTGTTGTTGCTGCCGTGACTACTATAATAGCTGCCACTGCTGCTACTTCTACTTCAGCAATAGCTGCTTCTCCTATTGCTACTGCTACAACTGCTGCTACTATTACTACTACTTCTACAACTACTTCTGCTATAACTACCATAGTACCTACTACTTTTATTCTACTTCAATTGCTGCTATTGCTACTATATCTACTACTACTACTACTACTACTACTACTACTACTACTACTACTATTACTAATACTACTATTACTACTATTGCTGCAATAGCAACTACCACCACTTCTACTACTAATGCTACTACTACTACAACTGCTACTACTATTACTTGTACTACTACTACTTCTACTACTTCTACTATGACTACTTCAACTACTACTACTACTACGGCTACTGCTACTACTACTTCTCCTATTACTACTACTACTACCATTGCTACTATTGCTGGTACTACAACTATTGCTACTAGCTCTACTTCTACTACTGCTACTATTGTTGCTGCTCGTACAACATAAGCAGCAACAACAACAACTACTACTACTACTACAATTACTACTACTACAACTACAATTACTACTATTTCTAATATTGCTGCTACTTAACTACCACTACCAGTATTGCTACTACTGCTAATTCTGCTACGCCTACTGCTGCTACTACTTATACTACTACGGCCACTACAACTCCTGCTGCTATTGCTACTACTGTTACTACTACTACAACTAATGCTACTGCAACTACTGCTACTGCTACTACTATTACTACTATTACTATTACTACTACTACTTCTACTGCTACTATTGCTACTACTACTAGTACTAATACTACTACTATTGTTGCTATGACTACTTCTACTACTTTGCTACTACGATTACCGCAACTACTACTAATGCTGCTACTACAACTTCTCCTATTAATATTACTACTACCATTGCACTACTACAGTTGCTACTACTACTACTTCTACTACTGCGACTACTACTATTGCTATTACGACTGCTACTACAACTACTACTACTATTACTGCTACAGCTGCTGCTGCTACTGCTACTTCTTCTACCACTTCTAGTACTACTACTACTAGTACTACTACTTCTGCTACTACTGCTACAACTGTTGCTGCTGCTACTAATAATAATAATTTTGCAACTGCTATAGCTGCTACTACTTCTACTCCTGCGGCTACTACAACTCCTGCTACTACTGCTACTGTTGTTACAAATACTACAACTTCTACTACAACAACTACCGCTACTACTCGTAATACTACTATTACAGCTACAGCTAGTACTACTAGAACTAATACTACTTCTACTACCACTACTATGACTACTTCTGCAACTTCTACTTCTCCTCCTCCTCCTCCTACAAGTACTTCTTCTCCTACTACTACTACTTTTACTAATGCTACAACTATTGCTATTACTACTACCGCTACGACTACTAGTTCGACTACTGACACTACTACTACTGCTACTATTTCTAGTCCAACTACTCCTACTACTAATACTGCTACTCCAACTACTACCACTACTGCTGTTACTACTACTACTATTACTACTACTACTACTACTACTTTTCCTCCTCCTACTACTACTGCTACTATTACAGCTTCTCCTCCTACTTTAGCCATCACTACTTTTCCTCCTACTACTACTACTATAACTACTATTACTATGACTACTGCTACAAATGTGACTACTCCAACCAGAACTGCTACTACTACTACTAGCGCTACTACTGCTACTACTACTACTACTACTGTTGCTGCTGCTGCTGCTACTGCTACTACTACTACTCCTCCTCCTACTACTACCGCTATAACCACTACTGCTACTGCTACTACTACAACTACAACTAATACTACCGCCACTAGTACTCCAACTACTACTGCTACTGTTGCTACTACTGTTACTACTACAATTACCACTACTACTGCTACTATCACTACTGCTGCCACTACTACTACCAATACTACTACTACCACAGCTACTACTGTGGCTACTACTCCTCTACCACAACTACTTCTACTACTACAACTGTAACCACTATTTCTGCGATTGCAATAACTATCGTGACTACTGCTACTACTACTGCTTCTACTAGTACTGCTACAATTACTACTACTATTGCTACTACTAATATTGCTAATACTAGAACTGCTACTACCGCGACTAGCACTATTCCCACTACTACAACAACTATTACTTCAACTACTACTACTACAATTGCTTGTACCACTATTATGGCAACAATGGCTACTACTGCAACTACTACAACTATTTTCACTACTACTAGTACAATAACAACAACAACTACTACTACTACTACTAATACTACTATTATTACTACTACTACAACTCCTCCTACGACAACTACCGGTACTCCTGCCACTCCAACCTCTACTATTTCCAGCACTACAATGGATGCTTCCACGGCTAAGACTACTTTTTTTCCTACCACTATTACTGCTATTATTTCTGCTACTACTACTGCTGCTACTACAACAACAACTACTACTGCTATTACTACAACAACAACAATAACAACTACAACTACTACCACAACTACATCTACTACTTTTAATACAACTGCAACTACAAATACTACTCCTCCTACTACTACTACAACTACAATAATTGCTACTGCTATCGCTGCCTCTATGACCACTGCCACTACTACATCTAGTACTACTACTACTACTAACTTTATTACTTCGACTACTACTACAACTACTACTTTTACAACAACTTCTATTGTTACTACTACTGCTGCTGCTTCTAGTATCACTACTGCTCCTACTACTACTACGACTACGACTGCCACTGCTACTATTGCTACAACTACTCCTCTTACTAACACTACTACTTATATTAATACTACTTCTACTACTTCCCCTACTACTACTACTACAACTACTACTATAACTGCAGCTACTGCTACTATTGCTACTAATGCTACTACTGCCACTACTACTATTATTGCGACTGCTACTGCTACTACTATAGTACTGCTGCTGCTGCTGCTGCTACAACAACTGCTACAACTTCTCCGACTACAACCATTGCAGTTGATCCTACTAGTACTACTACCACCACCACTACCTCTCCTACTACTTCTAGTACTTCTGTTGCTACTACTATTGCTACAACTATGGATATTACTGCTACATCGACTACTACTACTGCTACTACTGCTACGACTGTTGTTATTACTTCTACCACTACTACGACAACTACTACTACGACTAATACTACAACTACTACTTCTCCTAATACTACTAATACTACAAGTACCTCTACCATTACTACTACTTCTACTACTACTACTGCGACTATGGCTACTACAACTGCTACTATAACAACATCTACTACCGCTGCTGCTGCTTCTACTAGTTATTCTTTTCTTACTACTACTATTACCGCTAAGACTACAGCTATGACTGGAATTGTTATTACAACTACAACTACTGCAACTACAACTATTGCAACTAATACTTCTATTACTACCACAACTACGGCTACTACTACTAGTACTACAGCTATTACTACTACTCATATTAGTATAACTTCTGCTACAACTACTGCAACTACTACTATTGCTACAGGTACTGCTACTACTACTACTAATACAACAACTACTACTAATGTTGCTTCTACTACCACAAGAACTGCTACAACTGCTACTACTGCTCCCACTACTGCTGCTACTGGTACTAATACGACTACTACTGCTGCTACAATAACTATTACTGCTAGTATTACTGCTACTGCATCTGCTACTCCTCCTCCTAATATTACTACAAATATTAATACTACTGCACTATTACTACTACTACAACAACTACTACTATCATTGTCACTACTATTGCAACTGCTACCACTATCACTACTGTGGCTACTACTACAATTACTAATTCTACAACAACTACTATTACTACTACAACTACTATAGCTACTACTATTATTATTGCTTCTACAACTACTATTATAAAAAGTACTATGGCGACTACTTCTGTTACTACTACTACTACTGCTACAACTACTACTACTACCACCACTACTATCACTATTGCTACTGCTACTACTATTACTACTACTATGGCTACTACTACCACAACTGAAGCAACAACTACTACTACTACTACTACTTCTACTATTGCGGATGTCGCTGCTAGTGCTGCTACTACAACTAATAGTACTATTACTACTACTACAATTGCTACTATAGCAGCTGCTAATACTACTACCATTACTAGTTCTGCTACAGCTGCCGCAAAAAGTACAACTACTACTACCTCTACTACTATTGCTACAATTGTTGTGGCTACTACGACTACTAATACTACGACTGTTACTAGTGCTGCAACTACTACTACTGCGATAACTTCTATTACTACAACTGCTGCAACAACTACTACTACTACTACTACTACTACTACTACTACTTCTACTACTATTACCACTACTACCACTACTACTACGACTATTATTGTTGGTACAGCAGCTGCTGCTGCGACTACTACTACTGCTACTACATCTCAAACTACTACTACTATTGCTACCATTTCTACTACTAATACCACAACATCTACTACAACTAGTGCTACAAATACTACTATACTGCTGCTGCTGCTGCTGTTACAACAACTACTACTACTTCTACTACTCCTACAACTACAACTACTACTCCTCCTGCTGTTAATACTCCTACTACAACTACTATTGGTTCTACCACTCCCACTACCACCACGACTATTACTAATACTACTACTACTACTAATTCTACTACTACTACTACTACCACCACCACTACTACTACGACTATTATTGTTGGTACTGTAGCTACTGCTGCTGCTGCTACAACTACTACTACATCTCAAACTACTACTACTACTGCTACCATTTCTACTACTAATACTACAGCATTTACTACAACTAGTACTACAAATACTACTATACTACTGCTGCTGCTACTGTTACTACTACTACTCCTACTACTCCTACAACTACAACTACTATTACTTCTGCTGCTAATACTCCTACTACAACTACTATTGGTTGTACCACTCCCACTACCACCACAACTACTACTAATACTACTATTATTACTACCACTACTGCTAATACTACTAGAACTACTTCTCCAAATAGTGCTGCTACTCTTACTAACAACTATTACTACAACTACTACTACCACTACTACTACTACTCCCACTACTACTACTACTACTACTACTACTAATACTACTACTACTACTACTACTACAACTACACCTATTACTACTACTGCTACTACTACTACTAATACTACTACTATTATTACTACTACTCTGGCAACTAATACTGCTAATCCTACTACTACTACACCTACTATTACTCCTACTTCAACGCCTACTTCTACTGTTGTTCGTGTTACTACTACTACTCTTAATACAACTGAAACTACTACTGCTGCTCATGTTGCTACTACTATATGACTACTACCACTATTACTACTACTTCTATTATTACTACTACTACTACTATTACTATTTCGGTTGCTACTCTAACTACAAGTATGAATTCTACTGCCACTACTACTGCGACTACTACTACTGCTACTACTACTACTAATACTACTCCGACTATTGCTACTACTACTCCTGCTATTAATACTACTACTACTACGACTATTGCTCCCCCTAATACTCCTACTAATACAACTACTACAACAACTCCTACTATTACTACCACTTCTACTACTACTGCTGCTGCTACTACTACAACAACAACTACTACTCCTATTACTACTATTGCTACTACTATCATAGCTACAACTGCATCAACTTCTACTCCTACACCAAGTCCTACTCATAGTATTGCTACTGTAACTACTACTATTAGTACTTCTACCACTACTATTACGACTACAACTACTACTACTACTGCTAGTACTACGATTTCTGCGACTAATACTACTACTAGAAGTACTACTGCTACTATTACTACAACTGTTGCTATGCCAGTGCTACAACAGCTACTACTATTACTACTACTACTACTACTACTACCACCACTACTGCCACTTTTACTACTCCTACTTCTGCAACTATTACTACTTCTATTACTATTACTACTACTACTACTACCACTGCTACTAGAATACTATTACTACTACTACTACTACAACAACAACTACTCCTACTACTACTACTACTGCTACAACAACTACTATTAGTACTACTATTACTACTGCTGCTGCTACTATTACTACTAGTACCACTATTATCACAACTGCTACAACGCCTACTACAACCATTGCCACTGCTACTACTACTACTATTACAACTACTACAAATACTACTTCTACAACTCCTACTACCACTCCTACTAGAACACCTATGCCTACTGCTGCTACTACTACAACTGCTACTAGTATTCCTACTCCTATTCCAACTATTACCCCTACTACTAATGCTACTACTACTTATGCAACTAGTACTACTATTACTTATGTCAGTAGTATAATTACTACCACTACTATTACTACTGCTACTACTACTACTACTACTACTTTTGTTACTTCCACTGCTACAACTACTACTACTACTGCTGCTACTGCTACTTCTGCTACTACTACTGCTACTACTACTGCTACTACTACTACTACTACTTCTGCTATTGTTATTGTTGTTGTTGTTGCTGCTGCTACCACTAATACTACTACTATTGCTATTACCACTACTGCTACAATAGCTACCAATACTACTACTAATGTTACTACTGCAATGACTACTGCTTCTTCTACTACTACTGCTGAAACAACTACAACTACTATTACAACTACTACCACCACAACTCCTCCTACTACTTCTACTGCTGCTGCTACTACCTCTGTTACTATTACTTCTGCTGCTACTAATTTGACTATTACTACTACTACCACTATTAATAAAATTACCACTAATCCGACCATGACTACTAGTACTACTATTACTATTCTTACGGCTCCGACTACTATTTATACTACTACTACTACTACTACTACTTCTACTTCTACTATTGTCGTTGCCGCTGCCGTTGCTGCTACTACCACTAATACTGCTACTGCTGCTACTACCACTAATACTGCTACTACTGCTACTATTACAGTAGCTAGTAATAGTACTACTACTACTATTACTTTTACTACTACTACTGCAAAAACTACAACTACTACCACCTCTACTACTACTGCTACTACTGTTAGTGCTACTACTATACTAATACGACGACTGTTGCAAGTACTACAACACCTACTACTACTACTGTGGCTGCTGCTGCTACTACTACTACTACTATTATTCAACTACGACTACTACTACTACTACAAATACTACAGTTGTTGCTACTGCTGTGACTACTACTACTATTACTTCTCAAACTACTATTACTACCGCTATAATTACCGGTACTAGTACTATAACATCTACTACTGCTAGTACAATAAATAATATTAGACTACTGCTGTTGCGGCTGCTGCTACAGCAACTACCGCTATTACTATTACTATTGCTGTTGATGTTGCTGCTACTACTACTACTACTCCACCTAATTCTCAAACTACTACTACTTGTACTTCTATAACTAACAATCCTATCACTACTACTACTACTGATACTCCTACTACAACTATTATTGGTTCAACCACTGCTACTACTTCCACAACTACTACGAATACTACTATTATTACTACTACCACTACTACTACTACTACAACTACTACTCCTACGAGTGTTGCTACTCCTACTACAACTGTTGCTACTATTACTACAACAACTACTACTACACCTACTACTATTGTTGCTACAACTGCCACTAATACTACTACTATTATTACTTATCCTATTGCTACTACAGCTGCTACTCCAGCTACTACTACACCAACTACTACTCATACTCCAACTCCTACTCCAATTGTTGTTCCTACTACTACTACAACTCCTAATACTACTGCAACTACTACTGCTATTGTTGTCGCCACCACTACAACTGCTACTGTCAATACTACTATTACTACTACTGCTAATACTGCTTGTACTTCTACTACTACACTAGACCTGCAACTACTAAGATAGCTACTACTACTCTTTCACCTCCTACTTCTGCTACTACCACAACTCCTACTGCCACAACTGCTCATAATACTACTACTACTGTTGCAACTACTACTATTACTATAACCACAACTACAATGACTATAATTACTATTGCTACCGCGATAGCTACTACTATGGCTAAACTCCTACTGCTACTACTACTAGAACTATTGCTACTATTGCTTATGCAAAAATAACTGCGACAACTGCGGTTACTACACTACCTATCGTGACTACTACTACTATTATAACTACAACTAATAATTTTGCTACAACCACTCCTACCACTAGGACTACTACTACTACAGCTACTACTACTACTTCTACAACTACTACTACTATCGCTAATACTACAATAACAACTACTACTACACAACTACTACTATTGCTAATACTACAACAACTACTACTGCTACACTACTACTATTACTACTACTGCTACACTACTACTGCTATTTCTACTATTGCTACTACTACTTTTGCTGCTACCACTACTACTACTACTACTTCTACTCCTATGACTACTACTACTACCTCTACTATAACTACTATTAATAGTACTACTATAACTGCTACTACTACAGCTACTACTATTGCTACTACTGCAGCTTCTACTACTACTACTATTACTACAATTACTACTGCTAAGTATAACTACTTCTGCTATGCTACTACTACTTCTACTACTGCTACTATAACTACTACTTCTACTACTATTACCGCCACTACAATAATAATAACTACTGCTGCTGCTACTACTACTATTCCTACAATTGCTTCTACTCCTACTTTTACCATTGCTTCTGCTGCTACTACTCCTACAACTATTACTACTTCTATTATTGCTACTACTTTTGTTACTATCACTACAACTACAACTACTATTACTATGACAACTATTACTACTATTACTACTACTACTACATGCCACTACTACTACAACTACTACTGCTACTGCTACTACCACTACTACTACAACTACTACTGCTACTGCTACTACCACTACTACTGCTACTACAACTATTATTGCTACTAGCACTACTACTACTACTACTGCCACGACTATTACTACCACTACTATTACTACTCCTACTCCGACTACAGCTACTATCACTGCTACTACTATCACCATAGGTACTCCAACAACCAGTACTGCTACTACCACTACTACTATTACTACTACTACTACTACTACTACAATAACAACAACAACTACTACTACTCCTACTCTCACTCTTGCTACTACAACTACTACTCCTACTCCTTATGCTACAACTTCGCCTAATACTACTACAACAACTACTACTACTACTTCTGTTGCTACTACTACTATTACTACCACTATGACTACTACTCCTCCTCATCCTATGGCAACTACTATAGCTTCTACTGCGACTACTAATGCTACTATTGCTTCTGCTAAAATAACTGCTACAACTATGGCTACAACAATGTCGATCGTGACTACTACTACTACTACGACTGCTACTACTACTTTTGCTACAACTACTGCAACTACTAATGCTCCTACTACCGCTCCTACCACTACGACTACTACTACTATTGCTACTGCTACTACTTCTACCACTGGTACTACTACTATTGCTAATACTACAATAATTACTACTACTACTGCTGCTGCTATTACTGCTATTTCTACTATTGCTACTATTGCTACAACTACTTTTGCTGCCTCCACCACTACTACTACTACTAATTCTACCCCTATGACTACTACTACTACAACTACTATAACTACTATTAATAGTACTACTACACCAACTACTACTACATCTACTACTATTGCAGCTTCTACTGCTTCTACTACTACTATTACTATTACTACAATTACTACTACTACTACAATAATAATAATAATAACAACAACTACTACTACTAAGTATAACTACTACCACTACTACTGCTGCTACTTCTACTAATGCTACTCTAACTACTACTGCTCCTACTATTACTACCACTACAACTACTACTACTATTGTTGCTACTGCTACTACTATTCCTACAACTACTACTACTCCTACTTTTACCACTGCTGCTGCTACTACTACTCCTGCAACTATTACTACTGCTACTACTACTACTACTTCAGCTACTATTTCTACTACTACTACTACTCCTACTATCACAACTATTACTGCTATTCCTACTACTACTACTACTACTTGCTAATACTACTACAACTAAAATTGCTACTACTAATACCACTACTATTGCTCTTACAACTACTATTGCTACTAGTACTACTACTACTACTATTACCACTACTATTACTATCACTACTACTACTGCTACTCCTACAACAAGTACTATCACTGCTACTACTGTCACTATAGCTACTCCAACAACCACTACAGCTACTGCTGCTGCTGCTATTACTACTACTACTACTACTACTTCTACTTCTACAACTAATACTACTACTACTACTACTACTACTACTACTACTACTACTACTACTACTACTACTACTACTGCTGCTGCTGCTACTGCTGCTCCTGCTACTATTCTCACTCTTGCTACAACTACTCCTCCTTCTGCTACCTCTTTGCCTAATACTACTACTACTACTACTACAATAGCTACTACTACTACTGTTTCTACTACTACTATTACTGCCACTATGACTACTACTACGCCTCCTCATCCTACGGCTACTACTATAGCTACTTTTGAGACTACTACTACTACTAGTAGTACTACTCCTAATACTACTACTACTGCTACTACTAATGCTGCTGCCACTACTATAACTATTCTTACTAATACTTTTACTATAACTAATATTACTACTGCTACACTACTACTACTGCTACTACTGCTACTGCTGTTATTACTACTACTTCTGCTATAACTACTACTATTACTATTAGAAGTTTTGCTACTACTATAACTGCTATTACTACTACTGCTACTACTATTGCTACAACTACTACTACTACAACAACTACTACTAGTACTACTACTACTTCTGCATTTGTTACTATTGCTACTGCTGCTACTTCTACTATTACTATGACTACTATTGCAACTACTGCTACTACTTCTATTATTACTATGAGTACTACTTCTGCTACTATGACCAATGTTGTTTGTGCTACTACCGTTGCAACTACAATTTCTAATACTACTACTTCAACAACTTCTGCTACTACCATTGCAACTACAATTTCTAATACTACTACTTCTACAACTTCTGCTACTACTTCTACTACTACTACTACTGCCACCACTACTACTTCTATTACTACTACTACTGCTATTTCTACTATTGCAACTACTACTGCTACTGCTACTGCTATCCTACTACTATAGTAGTAGCAGTTATAATAGCAATAATAGTAGTAGGAGTATAAGTTATAGCACCTATAGTAGCAGTAGCAGCAGTAATAGTAGTAGTAACAGTAGTAGTTATAGAAGTACTTGTAGCATAGTAGTAGAAGTGGTAGTTGTAGCAATAGGAGAAGTATTAGTAGTAGCAGTTGTTATAGTTGCTATCGTAGTAGCAATAGTAGCAGTAGTAGGAGAAATAGTAGTAGCCGCATTAGCAATAGGGCTAGCAGCAGCCACAATGGTAGTAGTAGAAGTAGTAGTAGCAATAGCAGTAGTTTCAACAATAGTAGTAGTAGTAATAGAACTAGTAGCAGTATTAGTAGTAGCAGGATAAGTAGTAGTAGTAGCAGCAGGAGTAGTTGTTGTAGAAGTAGTAGAAGTAATAGTAGCAGTAGTTGTTGCTATAGCCACAATATTAGCAGTAGAAATAGTGGTGGTAGTTGTAGTAGTCATAGTAGTAGTGGTAGTAGTGGAAGTAGCAACATTAGTTGAAGTAGTAGTAGTAGTAGCAATAGCAGTAGTAGTCATAGTTGTCATAGTAGTTGTGATGGTAGTGTAGCAGAAATAGTAGTAGTTGCAGTAGTAGTAGCATTAATAGTAGCAACAGTAGCAGTAGTGGTAGAAGTACTAGTGGTAGTAGAAGTAGTAGTTGTAGTAGTTGTTCTTGTAATAGTAGCAGTGGTAGTTATAGAAGTTGCAGTAGTAATAGTACTTGGAGTAGTAGTGGTAGTAATAGTAATAGTACTATAGCAGCAATTGTAGTAGCAATAGTAATAGTTGTAGTCATAGTAGCAATATTAGCAGTAGTAGTGGTAGCAGCAGTAATAGCAGTAGTAGTAGTTGTAATGATAGCAGAAGTAGTATTAGTAGTATTTGTATTTGTAGTAGTAATAGTAGTAGTAGTAGAAGTTATAGTAGTAGTAGTTGTAGCTAATATTGTAGTATTACTATTAGTAGGAGTAGTAGTAGAAGTAGCAATAGTAGTAGAAGTTGTCATTTTCGTAGTAATAGTTATTATTTTTGTTGTAGTAGTAGTAATTGTAGAAGTAATCGTAGTAGTCGTAAAAGTAGTAGCAGTAGTAGCAGAAGTACTCATTGTAGAAGTGGTAGCAGTAGTAGCAGTAGTAGCCGTAATAGCAGTAGTAGTCATAATAGTCATTGTGGTACTAGTTGTGTTGGTCATAGCCATAGTAGCAGTCGAAGTTGTACTAGTAATAGTAGTTGTAGCAGTAGTAGCAGTAGTAGCAACAACAACAGCAGTAGTAGTAGGCGTACTGGTAGTAGTTGCAGTAGTCACAGTAGTAGCAATAGTAGCGATAGTAGTAGCAGCAGCAGCATTAATAGTAGTAGTAGTATTAATTGTAGCTATAGTAGCAGTAGTTATAGTTGTGGAAGTAGTAGTAGTATTGGGAGTAGTTGTAGTAATAGTAGTAGTAGTTATTATTGTTGTTGTTGTTGTAGTTGTTGTAGTAGTAGCAGTAGTAAAAGTAGTAGCCACAACAATTATAGTTATAGTTGTAGTAGTAGTAGTACTTGTTGTAGCAATAGCTGTAGTAGCAGTAGTAGTAGCTGTTGTAGTAATTGTTGTTGTTATTGTAATTGTAGCAGCAACCGTAGTAGTAGTTGCAGTCATAGTAGTGGTAGCAGTAGTAGCCGTTGTTGCAGTAGTAGTAGTAGAAGCAGTCGTAGAAATAATAGCAGTTGCAATAGCAGTAGCAGCAGTAGTAGTTGTAGTAGTAAGAGTAGTAGCAGTAGCAGAAGCGACATTAGTAGTAACAGAAGCAGTAGTAATAGGAGAATTAGTAATAGTAGAAGTACGAGCAGTAGTAATAGTAGTGGTAATAATATGGGTAGGAGTAGTTGCAGTAGTAGCAGTAGGAGGACTAGAAGCAGCCGTTATGACAGTAGCGATCATAGTAATTGTAGCAATAATAGTAGCAGCTATAGTAGTGGTAGTTGTAGCTGTTGTAGCATTAGTAGTCATAGTAGCAGTTAGAGTAGAAGTAGCTATAACAACAGTAGCAGTAGTAGTAGCAGTAGTAGCAATAGTAGCAGTAGTGGTAGTAGTAAGTATAGTAGTAGTAGAAGCAGCATTAGTAGTAGCAAAAGTAGTGGTAGTAGGAGAATTATTAGTGGTAGAAGTAACACTAGTAGTAATAGTAGTAGTAGTAATATTAGTATCAGTAGTTGTAGTAGTAGCAGTAAGAGGACTGGCAATAGCATTTGTAATAGTAGCCATCGTAGCAGTTGTGGAAGTAATAGTAGCAGTGTTAGTAGTGGTAGTTGTAGCTATTATAGCATTAGTAGTTGTAGTAGGAGCTAAAGTAGGAGTAGCTATAACAATAGTGGCAGTAGTAGTAGTAGCAATAGTAGTAAGTGTAGTAGTAGTAGAAGCAGCATTAGTAGTAGCAGAAGTAGTAGTAGTAGAAGAATTATTAGTGGTAGAAGTAAGACTAGTAGTAATAGTAGTAGTAGTAATATTAGTAGTAGTAGTTGCAATAGTAACAGTAGGAGAACTAACAGTAACATTTATAACAGTAGCCATCGTAGCAGTTCTAGCAGTAATAGTACCAGGTTTTGTAGTGGTAGTTGTAGCTATTGTAGCATTAGTAGTTGTAGCAGGAGCTAAAGTAGGAGTTGCTGTAACAGTAGTGGCAATAGTAGTAGTAGCAGTAGCAATAGTAGTAACCATAGTAGTAGCATCAGTAGGAGCAGCAACAGTAGTAGTAGTAGTAGTATTAGTAGTAGTTGCTAGAATTGCATCAAAAGCAGCAGCAGTAGTAGTAGTGGCAGTGTAGTAGTAGCAGTATTTGGAGTAGTAGAAGTAGTAGATGTAGCAGTTGTTGCAGCTGGAGTAGGAGTAGGAGTAGTTGTAGATGTAGTAGTAGTAGAAGTAGTGGTAGTGCGAGTAAGAGTAGGAGTACTAGTAGTAGTTGCAGTAGTAGGAGTAGGCATAGTTGTAGTAGTCGTAGGAGTAGGAGTTAGAGTCATACTAGTAGTAGCAACAGTAGTAGCAGCAGCAGCAATAGCAGTAGTAGCTGTAATAGTAGTAGAAGTTGTAGTACTGCTAGTAGTATTAGGAGTAATAGTAGTAGTAGTAGTAGTACTTGTTGGAAAAGTAGCAGTAGTAGTAAGAGTAGTAAGAAAAGTACTTGTAGTAGAAGTAGTTGTAAAAGTAGTGGTGGTGGTACTAGTAATAGCAGTTGCAGTGATAGAAGTAGTAGTTGCACTAGTAGTGGTACTAGCCGTTGTAGTAGTTGAAGTAGTAGTTGTAGTAGCGGCCACAATAGTAGAAGTAGCAGTAGTTTTGACAATAATAACTATATTAGTAGTAGTAGTAGTAGCAGCAGCAGTAGCTTAGTAGTAGTTGTTGTAGCCATAGTAATAGAAGGAGTTGTAAGAGTATTACCTTTAGTAGCAGTAGTAGTAATTGCATTCATTGTAGTAGAAGTAGTTTTGCTAGCTGTAGGAGTAGTAACAGTAGCACTAGCAGTAGTAGTAGGAGTAAGAATAGTCGCAGCAGGAGTAGTAGTGGTGGTGGTGGTAGTAGTAGTAGCAGTAGTAGTCCTAGTAGTAGTAGTACTAGTAATAGCAGTAGCAGTAGCAGCAGTTGTAGCAATAATAGTAGTAGTTGTAGTAGTAGCTGCCGTAAGAGCAGTAGTATCAACAAAAGTAGTAGTTATTTTCGTAGCAGTAGTAGCAGCAACAACAATAGGAGTAGCAGCAGCAGTAGTAGCATTAGTAGTAGTAATTGTATTAGTAGTAGTAGTCGCAGCAGTTGTAGTAGTAGTAGCAGTAAGAGTATGAGTAGTTAGAGAAGCAATTACAGTAGTAGTGGCAGTAGTAGCAGTCATAGTAGCAGTAGTAATAGTAGTATTAGTAGTAGTAGTAATTGTATTAATAGTAGTAGTACTTGCAGTAGCAGTAGTTGTAGCAGTGGTCGCAATAGTAGTAGTAGTTATTGTAGGAGAAGTAGTAGTAATAATAGTATTAGCAATAGTAGTAGTAGGAGTAGTAGTAGCTATAGCAGTAGCAGTACTAGCAGCAGCAGTAGAAGTAGTTGCAATAGTAGAAGTAGTTGTAGTAACAGTAGCAGCAGTTGTAGTAGTTGTAGTAGTTGTAGCTGTTGTTGTTGTCGTAGTTGTCGTTGTTATAGTAGTAGTAGTAGATGTAGTTGTAGAAGTAGTACTATTAGTAGTAGTAGCAGTACTAGTTGTACCAGTAACAATAGTAGTAGCAGTAGCAGTAGTAGTTGTAGTTATGGCAGTAGTAGTACTTCTACTAGCAGTAGCAGTAGTAGTAGCAGTTGTAGTAGTAGTAGTAATTATTGTTGTTCTTATTGTTGTTGTAGTTATTGTAATAGTGGTAGTGGATGTAATAGTTGTTGTAGTATTAGTGGTGGTTATAGTAGTAGTAGAAGTAGTAGTAGTAGTAGTAGTTGCAGTAGTGGCAGTCGTAGCCATTGTAGTAGTGGTAGTAGTAGTAGCCGTTGTAGCAATAGTAGTAGTAGTAGCAATCCAAGCAATTATAGAAGCAGCAGCAGTTGTTATTGTCGTAATACTAGTAGAAGTAGTAGTTGTTGCAGTAGTAGTAGCAGAAGTAGTCGAAGTTGTAGTAGTTATTGTTGTTGTAATAGTAGTACCGGTAGTAGTAGTTGTGGTAGTCGTATTAGTTTCAGCAATAGTAGCCATTGTAACAGTAGTAGTAGTAGTAGTCGTAGTAGTAGTAGTAGTAGTAGTAGTAGAAGTAGTAGTAGTAGTTATTATTGTTGTAATAGTTTTACCGGCAGTAGTAGTTGTGGTAGTTGAATTAGTTGCAGCAGTAGTAGCCGTTGTAGCAGGAGGAGGAGTAGTAGTAGTCGTAGCAGTAGTAGTAGTAGTAATAGCAGTAGTAGTAGCTATTGTGATAGTAGTAGTAAGTGTAGTAGCAGTCGCAGAAGCTACATTAGTAGTAGCAAAAGTAGTAAGAGGAGAATTAGTAGTAGTGGATGTTGGCTGTTTAGTAATAGTAGTAGTAGTAATATAAGTTGCTGTAGTTGCAGAAGTAGTTGTAGTAGTAATAGTCATAGCTATAGTAGTGGTAGCAGTAGCTATTGTAGTAGTAGTAGTAGTAGTAGTTGGAGCTATAGTAGGAGTAGCAGTAGCAGCAGAAGCAGTAGTTGTAGTAGCAATAGTAGTTGTAGTAGCATTAGTATCAGTAGCAATAGTAGTAAGTATTGTAGTAGTAGTAGTAGGGGTGGTAGTGGTAGCAGCAGTAGTACGAGTTGTAGTAGTCGTAGTTGTTTTTGTTGTTGTCATTTTCATAGTAGCAGTAGTAGCAGTGATAGTAGTAGTTGTAGAATTGTAAAAGAAGCAGCAGTAGTTATAGTTGTAGTAGAAGTAGTACGAGTAGAAGTAGAGTAGTAGTTGTAGTCGCAGTAGTAGAAGTTGTAGTAGTCATAGTAGTAGTAACTGTACTAGCAGTTACAATAGTAGTAGTAGTAGAAGTAGTAGTAGTTGCAGTAGTAGAGCTATAGAAGTAGTGGTAACAGTAGTTGTAGTAGCCACAGTAGCAGCAGCTGTAGTGGTAATAGTAGCTATAGTAGCCATAGTAGTAGCAGCTGTAGTGGTAACAGTAGCTGTAGTAGCCACAGTAGCAGCAGCTATAGTAGCGGTAATTGCAGCTATTGCAATGGTAGTATCAGTAGTAGTGATAGCAGTTGGAGTAGTGTCAGCGGGTAGCAGTAGGCGTAGTAGAAGTAATGGTAGTAGTTGTGATATTAGCAGAAGTAGTAGTAGTTGTTGCAGTAGTAGTAGTAGTAGTCATAGTTATATCAGAAGTAGTAGTAGCAGTAGTAGTATTAGTAATAGTAGCAGCAGCAGCAGTAGTAGTACTAGCTGTTGTAGTAGCAATAGTAGTTGTTGTAGTAATGGCAACAGTAGCATTAGTAGAAGTAGTTGCGCCAACAACAATAGTAGCAGTAGCAGTAGTAGTAGTCACAATGGTAGTAGTAGTTGTAATAGCAATAGTAATCGAAGCTATTATAGAAGTAGTACCATTAGTAGCAGTAGTAGTAATAGTAGTTATAGTAGTAGTAGTAGTTGTGGTAGTAGTAGCAATAGTAGTAGTAGCAGCAGCAACAATAGTAGTACTAGTAGAAGTAGCAGGTGTAGTAGTAGTAGTAGTAGCAGCAGTAGTAGCAATAGCAGTAGTAGGTGTACTAATAGTTGTTGTTGGAGTAGCAGCAGCAGTAGTAGTAGTAGTAAGAGAAGTAGTTGTAGAAGTAGTCCTATTAGTAGCAGTAGTAGTAGTACTAGTAGCTATAGTAAGAGAAGTAGTTCTAGAAGTAGTACTATTAGTTGTAGTAGTAGTAATTGAGTAGCAGTAGCAGGAGTTATAGTAGTAGCAGTAGTAGTTGTAGTAACAGTAGTTATAGTAGTAGTAGCCATTGCAGTTGTAGTACTACTACTACTAGTAGTAGTAGATGAGGCTATAGCAGTAGTAGTAGTTGCAGTAGTTGTGGTAGTTGCAGTAGTAGGAGAAGTATTTGGAGTAGCAGTCATTGTAGCAGTAATAATAGTAGACGTAGCAGTCGTAATAGCAGTAGTTGTAGTGGTAGGAGAAGTAGTTGATGTTGTAGTAGCAATAGTAGTAGTAGCAGTAGTAGCTATAGTAGGAGCAGCCGTAGCAGTAGTTCTATCAATAGCAGTAGTTGTAGTAGTAGTGGTAGTAAGAGGAGTAGTTGTTGCTGTTGTTGTTGTACTAGTAGTAGAAGTAGTAGTAGAAGTAACAACAATACTAGTAGAAGTAGTAGAAGTAGTTGTAGTAGTAGTAGTAGTTGTTGTTGTTGTTGTACTAGTAGTAGTAGGAGTAATAATTATAGCAGTATTAGTGGCAATTGTAGCAGTAGTTGCAATAATAGTAGTACTACGAGTTGTAGTAGTAGCAATAGCAGTAGTAGTAGCAGTTGTAGTAGTAATAGTGGTGGTAGTAGCAGTAGTACCAGCAATAATTATAGCAATATTAGTGGCAATAGTAGCAGTACTAGTTGCAGTAGTAGTAGTAGCAGTAGTAGTAACAGTTGTAATAGTAATAGTGGTAGTAGTGGTAGTAGTAGCCATCATAGTAGTGGTAGTAGTAGTTGTAGCAAAGTAGGACTAGTCGTACTACTAGTTGTAGTAGCAATAGTAGAAATGGTACTAGTAGTCCCAATAGCAGTAGTAGTAGTAGTAATATTTGAGGCAGTAGTAGTAATAGTTGTATAGTAGTAGAACTATTAGTAGCAGTAGGAGTAGTAGCATTAGTAGTAGCTGAAGTAGTAGTGGAGAATTTGTAGTTGTAGAAGTAGGAGTAGTAGTAATAGTATTAGTAGTATTTTTAATAGCAGTTGCAGTAGTAGTAGCAGTAGTCGTACTGGCAGTAGCAGTTGTAGCAGTAGCTGTACTGGCCATAGCAGTTGTAGCAGTAGCCATAGTAGCAGTCGTAGAAGTAATAGTAGTAGCTATAGTAGTGGTAGCAATAGCGATTGTTGTTGTAGTTGTAGTAGTGGTAGGCATAATAGTAGTAGCAATCATAGTAGTGGTAGCAGTAGAAGCCATTGTAGCGGTAGTAGTAGTCATAGCAGTTGTAGCTATAGGAGATATAGCTGTAACTGTAGTAGTAGTAGTAGTAGTAGTAGTAAAAGTTGTAGTTGTTGTTGTTGTTGTTGTTGTTGTAGTAGCAGTAGCAGTAGCAATAGCGGTAACTCAAGTAGTAGTAGTAGTAGGAGGAGGAGGAGGAGGTGGAGTATTAGTAGTGGTAGTAGTAGCAGTTGTTGTTGCAGAAGTAGTAGTAGGAGTAGCATGAGCAGCTATAGTAGTTGTAGTGTTAGTAGTAGTAGTAGTTATTGTTGTTTTTGTAAAAGTAGTAGCAGTAGTCGTAGTAGTGGTAGCAGTAGTAGCCATTGTACCACTAGTAGTAGTAGTAGCAATCGTAGCTGTAGTAGCTATTCCAATAGTAGTAGTAGTAATGGTAATAGTATGAGTAGTAGCAGTAGCAGAAGTAGCATGAGTAGCAGCAGAAGTAGTAGTAGTAGAAGTAGAAATAGTATTAATAGTAGTACTTGTAATATTAGTAGCGATCGTTGCATTAGTAGCAGTAGGAGTAGTGGCAATAGCAGTTGTAGCAAAAGCCATAGTAGCTGTTGTAGCAGCAATTGTGGTGGCTATAGTAGTGGTAGCAGTAGCTGTTGTTGTAGTAGGAGCTATGGTAGGAGTAGCTGTAACAACAGTAGTAGTAGTTGTAGCAGTAGTTGTGGTTGTTGCATTAGCAATAGTAGTAAGTATAATACTAGTACCAGCAACAGCAGTAGTAGTAGGAGTGTAAGTAGTAGTTGTTGTTGTCGTTGTTATTGTTGTTGCTGTTGTAGTAGCGGCAGTAGTAGTAATAGCAGCAAAAGTGGAGCTGCAATAGAAAGAGTAGTAGTTTTAGTAGTTGTGGAAGTAGTACTAGTAGCAATAGAGTAGTAGTTGTGGTAGTCCTAGTAGTAGTAGTTGCAGTAGAAGTAGTAGAAGTTCTAGTAGTAGTTGCAGTAGTAGTGGTAGTAAGGGATGTAATAGTAGTAGTAGTACTAGGAGTAGTAGTAGTAGTAATAGTAGTAGTAGTGGTAGTTGTTGTTGTTGTTGTTGTTGTTGTAGTAGCAGTAGCAGTAGTAGTAGCAGCAGTTGTGGTATCGGTAGCAATAGTAGCGATAGTAGTAGAAGAAGTTGTTGTAGTAGTAGAAGTAGTAGTTGAAGCACTAGTAATAGCAACAGTTGTAGAAGCAGTAGTAGAAGTAGTAGGAGAAGTGGTAGTAGTAGTAGCAGTAGTAGTCATAGTAGCAATAGTCGTAGTACTTGTTGTACTAGCAGCAATAGTAGTACCAACAGTAGTAGCAGTGATAGCAGCAGCAGTAATTATAGTAGTAGTAGTAGAAGCAGTAGTAGTAGTCATAGTACCTACAGAAGCAGTAGTAGCAGTAGCTATAGTTGCAACAGGTGCAACTGCTACTACTACTACTACTACTGCTGCTACTACTATAACTACTGCTATTGGTACTACTACTGCTGCTACTACTGTTATTACTGCTATCACTACTATTAACACTACTAATGCTACTAAAGCTACTGTTGCTTCTGCTACTACTATTGCCAATATTGCTACTTATAGTACTACTACTATTGCAACTACTACAACCACAACTACTACACTAATACAACTACTACTACGACTACTGCAACAACTACAAACACTACACTTCCCGCATCTACTACTATTGCTACGATAGCTACAACTGCTGCTTCTAATGCTACTACTACAACTATTCCTGCAACTACTAAAACTGCTACCATTGCCACATCTACTGCTAGTATAGCTACTTCTGCTACTGCTACTACTACTATTACTACTGCTACTACAAGTACTACTACTGCTACTACTCTGACTACTACAACAACTACTATTACTATTATGGTTACTCCTACTAATATTGCTACTGTTGATGCTACAACTGCTACTACAACCACTACTACTGCTACTATGACTACATATACTTCGACTGCTATGTCTACTACTACAACTTCTACTTTAACTTCTACAACAGCTACTGGTTCTACTGCTCCTACTACTGCTGCTGCTACTACTACTACTACTACTACTACTACTACTACCCCTCCTTCTGCTCCTCCTCCTCCTCCTCCTACTACTACTACTACAACAACAACAACTACTACAACTACTACAACAATAATAACAACTACTACTACAACTACCACCACTACTACCACTACTACTAGTTCTCCTACTACAACTGCTACTACTACTTCTTCTCCTAGTACTACTACTACTGCTACTCGTCCTGTTGCTACTTCAATTACTATTACTACTACTACTTCTTCTTTTGCTACTACCAGTACTACTAACACTTCTGCTTGTAGTTCTGTTACCACTGCTAGTGCTACCACTACTGCTACTGCTTCTGCTACTCCAACTACTACTACTACTACTATTCCTACTACAACTATCGCTACTGCAACTACTGTTGCTATTGTTACCACTGCTATGACTGCAACTATAGCTACTACTTTGCTACAGCTGCTACTACTTCTGCTTGTACTCCTCCTCCTCCTCCTCCTCCTCGTACTACTACTACTACTACTTCGACTAATACTACTGCAGCTAGTACATTTGCAACTACTAATACTACTACTAACACTGCTACTACTACTACTACTATGACTACCGCTACGACTACTACTATTACTACTACAGCAACTGCTACTACTACTACTACTACTACTCCTACTACTACTACATCCACTACTAATGCTATTGCTGCTACAACTACTACTACTATGACTCCTATTGCTGCTGCTACTACTATTGCTCCCACTACTGCCACAATTACTTCCACTACTACTACTCCAGCTACTATTACTACTACAGCTGCTGTTACAACTACAAGTGCTACTACTAACAACTATAGCACAAATCGCAACAATAACAACAACATCAACCACAACAACAATGACTACTACTATTATTACTATTGCTTTTAATGCTAATATGCTACTACTATGACTACTGCTACAACTACTATGATTGCTACTGTTGCTTCTCTGCTTAATACTGCAACAACTGTTACTATAGTCACATCTACTACTACGTCTACACCTCCTCCTCCTCCTCCTCCTCCTACTACTACTCCTCATACTACTACAACTACTTCTACTACTAGCACTACTTTTACTACTTCTCCAACTACTAATACAAATGCTACTAATACTACTACTACAACTACCACCACTACTTTAGCCACAACTATAGCAACTGTAACTACTAATACTACTACTACAACTGCTACTACTAGGACTGCTACTACAACTACCATTGTTGCTACTACTGCTACTACTACTGCCAATACTACTACTACTACTATAACTTCTACTACTTCTGCTACAAATACTAATACTACAACAACAACAACAACTACTACTACTCAGCTACTATTGCTGCTACAACTAGTAGTACTACTACTGCTACTACTGTTACTATTACCACAACTATTACTTCTACTACTGCTGCAACTGCTGCTACTGCTACTAATACCAGCACGACTACAACTTCTGCTAGTACAGCTCCTACTACGATTACTACTACTTCTACTACTACAATCAGTACTACTTCTACAAGCACTAGTACTGCTGCTGCGTCTACCACTACCACTACTAGTACTACGCTACTATCTTTGCTACAGCTACCACAGCTGCTACTACGGCTACTACTTCTACTATTACTACTACTGCTGTACCATCTGCTACCGCTACTACTTTTACAACAATAACTACAACTACTGCTATTACTACAACCATAATAGCAGCTACTAATACTATGACTACTACAACTACCACTACTTCTGCTACTACTACGACTACTACAACCACAACTGCTGCTGCTACTACTACAATTGCTGCTACAACTACTAGTACTACAGCTACTACTACTACTACTATTGCAGCAGTTGCTACTACAACTACTACTGTTGCTACTTCTAACATTGCTGCTGCTACTGCAACTACTACTTCTATTTTTGCTACTACTATTGCCGCCACTACAACTACTACAACTATAATTACTATTACTGTTATTACTACTTCTACTACAATGACAACTACTACGACAATTACTACTACTACTACTACTACAACAACCACAACAACAATAACAACTACTACTCCTACTACTACTGCTGCTGTTGCTGCTGCTGCTACCACTGCTACTACTACTGTGACTACGACTACTAATAATTTTGTCACTAATACAACTACAACTACTACTCGTATTGCTTCTGCTGTTGCTACTACAACTAATAGTATTACTGCTAGTACTTTTGCTACTGCTACTACTACAACGACTACGGATGCAACTGCTACTACTATTGCTGCTGCTGCTGCTGCTACTGCTAAAACTATTACTGCTACTACTGCTACTTCTGTTAATGCCACTACTATTACTACTGCTACTGCTACTATTTCTATTGCTACAACTACCACTACTACATTTAGTACTACTTTTGCTGCTACTGTGGCTACCACTACTGCTACTACTTCTGCTTCTACTGCTGCATCTACTGCTACTACTACTACTACAACAACTACTTCTACTTTTACGATTACTAACACAACTACTACTACTGCTGCTGCTATAATTACTACTACTGCTACTGCTGCTGCAATTGCTGCTATGCCTATTCCTGCTATTTCTACTGCTACTACTACAACAACTACTACTACTGCTACTCGTACTACAGCAACTACAACTACTTTTGCCTTTGTCAATACTATTGCGACTGCTCCGGCTCCTGCTACTACTATTATTGCTACTACTACTACTACTACAACCACTACTTCTACAACGACAACTACTACTAGTAGTAGTTGTAGTACTACTACTAATACTACTGCTACTACTACCACTACTACAAGTACTATTACTACTACTACTACTTCTGCTGCTGCTACGACTACTACTACTACTACTACTATTACTACTATTACTACTACTATTACTACTATTACTACTACTACTACTACTACTTCTACTACTAGTACTACAACAACAACTACTATTGCTGCTGCTGCTGCTATTACTACTACTACTACCACAACTACTACGACTACAATTACTACTACTACTACTACTAATACTATTACTGCTTCTAATACGTCTACTGCTACTCTACTGCTTCTAATACTACATCTACTAGTGCTACCTGTTCTACTGCTACTATTGCTACTACTACTACTATTCCTACAACTACCGCCACTACAGCTTCTACTGCTACTTCTACTACTGCTACAACAACTACTACTGCTACTACTACTACCGCCGTGACTACTACTGCTATTGTTGTTGCGGTAACTACCACTACTGCTACTACTATAGTTACAACTACTGCTGCTTCTACTACAACAACTAATAGTTTCTACTACTACAACAACTGCTGCTGCTATTACTACTACAACAACTACTACTGCGACTACTACTACTACTGCTATAAGTACTAGTGCTATTGCTGCAGTTACTGCTGCTGCTACAACTATTGGTACTCCACTACTGTTACTATTACTATTATTGTTGTTGCTGCTTCTACTGCAACTAATACAACCACTACTACTACTAATACTACTACTTCTACTGTTGCTGCTGCTACTACTATTAGCAGAGCTCCTACTTCTTCTCATTCTACTACTACTACTGCTACTACTACAACTGCTACTATTACTACTTCTGCTCCTACTACTATTATGACCACTACTGCTGCAGTTACTACTCTTACTACTACTGCAACAACTTCTATTACTACTACTGCTACTGCGATCACTTATCGTACTACTACTAATGCTATTACTACTCTATTTCTACCACTTCTACTACTGCTATTACTGCTACAACAACGACTAAAACAACAACTACTGCTATTACAACTACTACTGCTACTATAAGCACTTCTAGTACTTCCACTACCACTACTTGTACCACTACTACTACTATGGCTACTATTGCTACTACTGCTACTACAACTATGTTGCTACTACTGTTACTACCACTACTAATGCTTCTACTGCCAATGCTGCTGCTGCTGCTACTACTACTACTACTACTACTAATTCTTCTACTGCTACTACTACTATTAGTACGTCTCTTGCTACAACTACTATTGCTATTACTACAACTACTGCTACTACTACCAATACTACTACTACAACCACTACTACATCTAGTACTGCTACTACAACTACAACTACTACTTCTACTACTTCTACCACCACTACTACTGTTACTAGTACCACTTCCACTCGCACTACTACCACTACTACTATTTCTACTGCTACTATTATTTCTACTACTACGACTACATCTCCTACTACTCGTACTACTGCTAATTCTTCCACTGCTACTACAACTACTACTACGATGCCTATTACTACTCCAACTGCTACTAATGCAAATGCTACTCCTACTACTATGCCTACAATTGTGACTATTTCTCCTACTACTACCACTACTACCATTGCTGCTGCTGCTACTACTACTACTATTGTTGCTGCCACAACTATTACTACTATGACTACTGCTATTACTATTAGTACTTCTACTACAATAACTACTACTACAACTACTATGACTAGTACTCCTATGACTACAATTACTACTACTACTACTGTTGCGGCTGCTACTACTGTTACCGCTATTACTCCTGCTACTACAACCATTACTAGTACAACAGCTACAATTCCTATTGCTGCTGCTGCTACTGCTATTACTACTATTGTACTACTACTTTTAATGCTACTACAGCTACTACTGCAACTACTGATACAACTATTATGACTCCTACTACTACTCCTACTACTGCAATAACTGCTGCTACTACTATTACTTTGACTACTACTACTACTATTGCTACTACTTCTACTACAATTGCTACTACCACCACCACCACCACCACCACCACCCCAACTACTACTACTATGACTACTACCACTACGACTACTACTACTACTGCAATTACTACTGTTGCTACTACTACTACTACCCCAACTACTACTACTACAACTACTACTACTACTACGGCTACTGTTGCTGCTACTGCTGCTACCACTACTACTACTACTACCACAACTATTATTACTACTACTACTAGGACTGCTACTACTTCTACCTCTGCTACTACTGCTACTACTTTTGCTACTACTACTCCTACTACCGCTACTT
>RXID01015648.1:27502-60669 GCA_005019695.1 Trichopus zeylanicus subsp. travancoricus | reverse complement strand
ACGATTAACTACTAATACTACTACTACGACTGCAAACAACTGCTACTGCTACTACTAGTACTAATACTAACTACTACCGACTACTACGACTACAACACAACAACTATACATACTACTTCTACTTCTACTACCAATTCTGCTACTACTTCTGCTACTACTACTACTACTACTGAGACAGCTAGTACTACTATTGTTGCCACTACTGCTAGAGATACTAATACTACTACTATTGCTACAACTACTGCTACTACTTCTATTGCTACTTCTTCTGTAACTACTACTATTACTATTGCTACTACTACTACTACTACCACCACCACCACCGCTAGTACTACTATTGCTACTACTACTACTACTACTACTACTACTACTACAAATACTACTATTACTGCTATTGCTACTACCCTTACTACTACATTGATACTGCTACTACAACTACTGCTGCTGCTGCTGCTACTAGTACTTCTCCTCCTCCTCCTTATCCTGCTATTGATACTACAACTACTAGTACTACTATATCTACTACTACTACACCTACCAAGACTATTGCTACTATTACTACTACTGAAATTACTATGACTACAACAACAACAACTACCACTACTACTGTTGCTACTACTACTACTATGATTACAACTATTACTGCTTCTACTGCTACAACTACTACTAGCTACGATGACGACGATTGCTACTATGACTAATACTACTAGTTCTGCAACTACTGATCTACTACTACTACTCCTCTTGTTGCTACTATCACTAATACTACTACCACTACTGCTACTATTACAACTAATACTACTACTACTGCAACTACGACTACAATTTCGACTACAACTACTACTGCTATTACTTCGACTACAACTACTACCACTACTACTGCTGCAGCTACTACTATAACTACTGCCACTACTACTGCTACTGCTACTACTACAACTACAATAAGTTTTGCTTTTGCTACCACTACTTCTACTGCTACTACCACAACTACGGTAGCTTCTGCAACTACTAGTACTACTACTACTACTACAACTACAACAACAACAACAAAAACTACTATTGCTACTGCCACTACAGCTATGACTACTGCTACTACTTCGATTATTGCTACTACTACTACTGTTGCTACTGTTGCTACTACTGCTACTACCCCAACTAATGAAACTACTACAACTACTTCTACTCCTGTGACTATAGCTATTACTGCTTTTCTCGCAACTAATACTACTATTGCTACTATTGCTACTACTGCTACTACAACTACTATAGCTACAACGGCCCATTCTACTATAGCAACTATTGCTATTTTAACTTCTACTACCCCTACTACTACTACCACTACTACAATTTCTGCTACTACTACTTTTACTACTACTGCTAAAATGACTACTACTTCAACTGCTGCTACTGCTGCTGCTGCTGCTGTTGTAGCCACACTGGCTACTGCTACTACTACTACTTCTCCTGCTTCTACAACTACAACTACTACTATAACTATAGTTACTACTACTACTGCTGCAACTAATATTACTACTACAACTGCTATTACTATAACAATTACTACTACAACTAGTTCTACAGCTACTACTACTACACCTACCACTACTAGTACTACTACTACCGCTCCTTCTATTGCAACTACTGCCACTATTACAACTATGGTTGCTACTACTACTGTTGTTGCTGCTGCTCTACTACTATTACCATTGTTACTATTTCTTCTACTCCTACTGCTACTATTACTACTGCTCCTGCTCTAACTACAAGTACTATAATTTTTACTAATGATACTCCTACTACTACTGCTCATATTACTACTACTACTACTACTGTAATTGCAATTGCTACTCCTACTATTACTGCTACTACTCCTACTGCTACTACTACTGCTGCTACAATAATTACTCCTATAGCTACTATTACTACTATCGCTACTAGCACTACTACTGCTACTACTACTACTGCTACTGTTGCTGCTGGTTTTAGCACTACAGATGTAGTTGTTGCTGCTGCTACTACTACAATTACTACTACTACTATTACTGTTGCTACTACTACAATAACTAATACTACTACTCCTAGTACTACTAGTACTAGTACTACTGCTGCTGTTGTTGCTGCAACTGTCTCTATTACTACTGCAGCTGATGCTATAAAAGCTACAAGTACTACTATTGCTACTACTACTTCTACTACTACTTATGTTGCTACTACTACTACCACTATACAACTATAAATGCTACTAATACTACTATTGTTACTACTGCGGCTACTACAACCACTACTACTACTACTACTACTATTTCTATCAATACTGCTACAGTTGCTGCTGCTAGCACCACTACTGCAACTGCTACTACTACTACTACTACTACTAGCACTTCTTCTTCAACTACAACAACTACTACTACTATTACTACTACTACTACTACTACCATTGCTGCTGCTGCTACAACTACTACTCTTACAACTTCTCCAACCAATACTACTATTGCTACAAGCATTAGAGCTACTACTACTATTGCTTTAGCTACTACTACTACAAGTACTATTGCAACTACTTTTGTTACAACTACTACAGTTACAACTAATACAACTACTAGAACAACTCCTACTACCTCGGCTACTACTACTTATACTACTACCACTATTACTACGACTACTACTACTACCACACCACCACTATTACTCCTCCTACAACAACTACTACAATAACTGCTACCACTACAACTACTGAAAATACTACTATGACTACTACTACTACTACTACTGCTGCTGCTGCTGCTGTTGCTGCTACTACAACCACTTATCCTAAAACTACTTCTACCGGTACTACCACTATTACTATTACTACTACTGCTGCTGCTACTAGTACTACAACTCCTACAAAAACTACCACTACTATTACTACTGATGCTCCTACTACTACTATCGTCACTACTGCTGCAACAACAACTACTACTACTACTACTCATGCTACTACTACAACTAATATGACTTCAGCTGCAGCTACTGCTACTAGTACTACTACTGCTACTACCACAACTGCAACTACTACTGCTACTATTACTACTACAACAACAACAACAACTACTACTACCACTGCAACTTCTAGTACTACTTCTACTTCTACTTCTATAACTACTTATACTACTACACTACTCCTACTACTACTCCTCCTCCAGCTACTACTAGTATAATGAATACTAGTACAACTACTACAATTACTACTACTACTACTACCACTACAACTTCTAGTACTACTTCTACTTCTACTTCTATAACTACTTATACTACTACACTACTCCTACTACTACGCCTCCTCCAGCTACTACTAGTATAATGAATACTAGTACAACTACTACAATTACTACTACTACTACTACTACTACCTCCTCTGCTGCTGCTACTACTGCTGCTGCTACTACTACTAATGCTACTAGTACTACTACTCCAACAACTACTACCATTACTACTATTAATACTACAACCACTACTACTACTACTACTACTACTACTAGAACTACTCCAACTATTTCTACCACCACTACAACAACAACTACTACTTCTACTTCTACTATGACTACTGCTACTACTAAAAGTACTACTACTGCTACTACAAGTACTCTTACTAATGCTACTACTACTACTACTACTACGCATACTTCTTCTACTACTACTACTTCTCCTACTTCTACAACTACTTCTTCCACTAATATTATGACTCCCCCCTACCATAACTACAACTACCAGTACAAGTGCTACTACTGCTACTACAACTACTACAATTACTATTACTACTATTACTACTATTACTACTACTACTGTCACAATTACTTCAACTACAACTGCTACTGCTGCTACTACTACTATTGCAACTACAACAACTGCTACTATTACTACCACAAGAACAACTACTACTATTGCCACAACTACTACTTCTACTTCTACTACAAGCACTACCAGTAATACTGCTGCTACTACTACTACTACTACTCCTGTTATAACTACTACAACTACTACTGCTACTGCTACTACTGCTACCACCTCTACTACTACTAATACAGATACTACTACTACACTACTACTACAACAACTACTACAAGTGATGCAACTACTCCAAGCATTACAACTACTGTTGCTATTAATACTACCACTACAACTACTATTACAAATACACCAACCATTACTACTGCTACTACTACTGCCAATACTACTTCTCTGACTACAACTACTACGAATACTATGTCTACTACCACTATTGCTCCTAATACTAGTACTTCTATAGCTACTAAAATTACTATTACTAATACTACTACAAGTACAACTAATACTGCTACTACTGCTACTCCTTCTACTACAACTACTGCTGCTACTACTACAACAACAACGACAACAACCACTACTACTACTACAACTACTACTACAACTATTGCTACAATTACTATTACTGTTGCTAGTACTAAAAATACTACCGCTACTACCACTACTACTTTAACTACTACTTCTATTGCTACAACTACTACTGCTACACCTACTACTACTACTCCTCCTCCTCCTCATATTACTACTACTATTTCTACAACTACTTCTGCTACTATTGCTACTACTACTACTACTACAACAACTATAACTACTACTCCTACTACTGCTATTACTACTGCTACTGCTACTACTCCTCCTACCACTACCCGTACCACTACAATTGCTACTCTAACTACTACTTCAACTTCTTTTTCTACTCCAACTACTCCTCCTCCTCCTCCTACTACTACTGCTACTATTACTACTATGACTACTACAACTACTACTATAACTAGTACTTTTGCTACTACTATTCAAACTCCAACTCCTACTTCTGCTACTATTCCAAATACTACATCTTCTACTGCTACAACTACTATGACTACTACTGCTACTATTACGATTGCAACCACTACTACTAATAGTACAAATACTACTATTA
Source organism: Trichopus zeylanicus subsp. travancoricus (assembly GCA_005019695.1). NCBI lineage: Eukaryota > Viridiplantae > Streptophyta > Magnoliopsida > Dioscoreales > Dioscoreaceae > Trichopus > Trichopus zeylanicus. The sequence continues at coordinate 55,703 of RXID01015648.1, read as the reverse complement.
CTACTACTATTGCTACTAGTTGTGGTAGTAGTAGCAGTTGTAATAGTAGTCTTGGTAGTAGTAGTTGTAGTAGTAAAGTAGTAGCAGCAGCAGTTGTTGTTGTTGTTATTATTGCATTCGTAGCAAAAGGAGTACCATAAGTGATCACAAATGTGGTGTTAGTAGTAGTAGTAGCAGCAACAGTAGTAGCAGCAGTAGTTCTAGTAGCGCTAGTAGTAGTAGCAATAGCAGTAGTAGCAGTAGTAGTTGTAGTGGTAGTATTAGTAGTAATAATAGTAGCAGTAATAGTAATAGTGTTAGTAGTAGTGGTGGTGGTAGTAGCACAAGTAGTAGCAGACACTATTGTAGAACTAGAAGTAATTATTTCAAAAGTAGCAGCAGAAGTGGCAGTAGTACTAGTAGCAGCAATAGCAGTAGTAGTAGTCATAGTGATAGTGCTAACAATAGTAGTAGTAGTAGTACTAATAGTTATACTAGCAACAACAATAATGGTAGTAGCCATAGTAGTAGTAATAGTTGTTGTAGTAGTGGCAGGATTAGTAGTACCAACATAAGTGTTAGTAGTTGCAGCTGCAATAGCAGCAACAGTAGTAATAGTAATAGTAGTTGTGGTAGGAGCAGTTGTAGCAGTAATACTAGAGTATTTATTACAGCAGTAGTACTAGTAGTAGCAATAGCAGTTATGGAAGTAGTCGCAATAGTACCAGCAGAAGTAGTTATTGTAGAGGTAGTAGCAACAGTAGTAGTAGTAGTAGTAGTAATAATAGAAATAGCAATAGTAGTAGTATTATTATTAGTAGTAATAGTAGTAGCAGTGGTGGTTACATTAGTAGTAGCAGCATCAGTAGTAGAAGCAGTAGTTGTAGCAGTAATAGCAAAACAACATTAGTAGTAGTGGTAGTAGCTACTATAGTAGTAGTAGGAGTAGTAATAGTAGTAGTCGTAATAGTAGTAGTAGTACAAGCAGTAGTTTTAGCAGTAGTAGCAGCAACAACATCAGTAGTAGAGGTAGTAGCAGCAACAACAACAGCAGCAGTAGTAGTAGTAATAGTCGCCACTGTAGAAATAGTAGTAGTAGTAGTAATAGTAGTAGTAGTACTTGTTGTACTAGTAGTAGTAGTAACAGTAGAAGTAGCAGCAGTAGTAGTAGTGGCAGTGGTAGTAGTAATAATTATAGTTGTATTAGTAGTAGTAGTGGTAGTAGCTGCAGCATCAACAACAATAGTAGTAGTAGTGGTAGTAGTAGTAGTAGTAGCTGCAGCAGTAGTATTACTAGTAGCATTAGCAATTGTAGTATTAGCAGCAGTAGTACCATAAGAAGTAGTAGTTGTAGCAGCTCTAGGAGGAGGAGGAGGAGTAGTAGTAGTAGTAACAATAGCAACAATAACAGTTGTAATATTAGTAGTAGTAGTATTAGTAGAAGAGTAGTGTTTGTGGTAGCAGTAGTAGCAAGAATAGTAGAAGCAGTAGTCATAGCAATAGTAGCAAGTAGGTGTAGTGGTCACAGTGGTTGTTGTTGTAGCATCAACGATATTAATAGTTGCAATAGTAGTAGTAGTAGTAGTCGTTGTTATACAAGTTGAAGTAGGAGTAGTAGTGCCACTAGTAATAGTAGTATTAGGACTAGTAGTAGTTGGAGTAGTTGTAGTGGCAGCCATAGGAGTAGGAGTAGGAGTAGTTGAAGTCATGCTAGTAGTAGCAGTTATTCTTATTGTAGTAGTAACAATAGTTGGAGTAGTAGTAGTAGTAGTAGTAGTAGCAGCAGTTGTGGCAGTAGCTGTAATAGTAGTAGTAGCAGTGCTTGTAGTTGTAGTGGTAGAAGTAGTAGTAGTAGCAGGATCAGTAGTAGGCGTAGGTGTACGAGTAGTAATAGTAGTAGTAGTAGCATTAGTAGTAGTAGTCAGAATAGAAGCAGTAGTTGGTGTAGGGGTAAGAATAGTACTAGTCATACTAGTTGTAGTGGTGGTGGTAGTAGTAGTAGCAGTAGAAATAGTGTAAGTAGTAGTTGTAGTTGTTGTATTAGTAGTAATGATAGTAGATAGTAAGTAGTAATAGGAAGTAGTAGTAGTAGTATAGTAGTAGTAGTCGTATAGAGTAGTAGTTGTAAGTCGTGCGTAGTACTCGTCGTACGAGTCGTAGTCGTAGTAGTCCTAGTCGTCTGTTCTTGTTTGGTGTTTTGTTGTTGTTGTGGTTGTTGTCGTCCTCCTCGTCGTCGTCCTCGTACTCTCCTCGTAAGTGTCCGTCGTCTCGTGGTGGTGGATGGTTGTCCGTAGGGGGTGGTCGTTTGTCGTCGATCCTCGTCGTCGTCGTAAGTAGTCATCGCCGTCCTCAGTCGTCGTTTGTCGTCGCCTCGTACGTAAGTTTATGCCGCCCCTGCGTAGCTCTCGTCACCCGTCGATCGTGTTCGTCCCTTGTCCGTACTAGATCGGCGTCGTTAGTGGCCGTTATGTCGTTTGGCGTCTTCGGCGTCGTCTGGCTGTAGTCGGCGCAGTTTCGCCCTAGTAGTCGTGTTTTCGTTGGCCAGTAGTTGTAGCAGTCGCAGTGGTAGATGTAGTAGTTAGTCAGTAATAATAGTTGTCTTAATCGTCGTCGCAGTAAGTAGTAGAGGAGGAGTAGCAAGTAGTAGTCGTAGTCGTGGGTAGTCGCCGTCGTATAGTGAGTCGTAGGAATCGTCGGCGCCGTAGTTAGTAGTTGTTGTTGTTGTTGTTATTGTTGTTGTTGTAGTATTAGTAGTGCAGGTAGTAGCAGTTGTAGTCGTAAAAACAACTGTAGCAGTAGCAATCATAGTAATAGAAGTAGCAAAAGTAGTTTCCATAGTAGTAGGACTAGTAGTAGCAATTGTAGTTGTAGTAATAGTTGTAGTATCAGTGGCAATAGTAGTAGCACTAGTAATTGGTGTACTAGTAGTAGTACTAGTAGTAGCAGTATTGGTAGGAGTAGCCACAGTAGTAGGAGTAGTAGTTATAGTTGTTGTAGTAGTAGTGGTAGTAGTCATAGGAGTAGTGTTAGTAGTAGTTGTGATGGTAGTAGCAGTGGTAGATGGAATAATAGTTGTAGTTGGAGTATTAGTTATAGTAGTAGTAGTGGTAGTATAATTGTTAGGAGTAGTAGTTGTTGTAGTAGTAGTTTGAGATGTAGTAGGAGTCATAGTAGTAGTAGCAGTTGCATCAACAGTAATAGTAATAGTAATAACAATAGTAGTAGCGACCGCAGTCTTAGTGGTAGTAGTGGTAGCAGCAGCCGTAGGAGTAGTAGTAGTAATAGTACTTGTATAAGTAGTTATTGCAGTACTAGTAGAAGTAATAGTTGCAATAGTAGCAGTAGTTTGGGAAGTAGTGGTGGTAGTAGTACTCACAGTCGCAGCAACAGTAGTAGTGGTATTAGAAATAGTAGTTGTTGCAGCAGTAAAAGAAGTAGTAATAGTTGCAGTACTGACAGTAGTAGCAGAAACAACTAAAGTAGCAGTTGTAGAAGAAGTAATAGTAGTTGTAGTTGTTGTAGCAGTAGTAGTAGAAGCAGTATTAGTAGTTGTAGTTGCCGTAGTAGTAGTAGAAGCAGTCGTAGTAGAAGTAGTAGTAGCAGTTGTAGTAGTATTAGTGCTAGCAGCAGCAGCCGCTGTGGTAGCAACAATAGCAGAAGTAGTTGTAGTACTAGCAGTAGTAGTAGTAGCACCAGCAGTAGTGGTAGTGGCGACAACAACAGTAGCTGCGGTAGCAGCAATAGCAAAAGTAGTTATAGTACTAGTAGTAGCAGAAGTAGCACCAACAGTAGTGGTAGTAGTAGTATTAGAAGTACGAGTAGTAGCGATAGTAGTAGTAGTAGTAGTAGTAATAGTAGTGGCGTTAGCAGTACTAGCTGTAGTAGTAGTAGCGATAGCAGTAGTCGCAGTAGATGTAATTGTAGTGGTAGTCATAACAGTAGTAGTTATTGCTGTAGCAGTAGGAGAAGTAGTAGCAATAGTTCTTGCAATAGTAGTAGTAGCAGTAATAGTAGTTGTAGTAGTAATAGTGTTAATAGTAGTAGTTGTTGTTGTAGTAGTAGACATTGTAGTAGAACTAGAAGTAGTAGTTGCAGAAGTAGTGGCAAAAGTGCCAGCAGTTGTGGTAGAAATTATAACAGTAGCAGTTGTAGTAGTAGGAGTAGCAGTAGTAATAGTCATAGCAATAGGTCTTGTAGTTTTAGCAGTTGTAGTAGTAGTTATACTAGCAGTAATAGCAGCAAAAGCAGCCGTAGTAGTAGCACTAGTAGTGGTAGTAGTAGCAAGATTGGTAGTAGTAGCAGGATTACTAGTACAGCAGTAGGCGTAGTAGCTACAGCAGTGGCAACAACAGTAGTGGTAATAGTAACAGTAGTTATAGTAGTAGTACTAGTAGTATTCATTGCAGCAGTAGTACTAGTAATAGTAGTAGCAGTTTTGGAAGTAGTAGCAGTAGTACCAGTAGAAGTAGTAGTTGTAGAAGTAGTAGCAATAGTAGTAGTAAAATAGAAATAACACTAGTAGTAGTATTAGTAGTAATACTAGTAGTTATAGTAGTTGCAGCAGCATTGGTTGCATCTATAGTACCAATACTAGTAGTAGAAGTAGTAATCGTATCAATAATAGCAACAACAACATTAGTAGTAGTGGTTGTATCTGCTATAGTAGTAGTAGCAGCAGCTGCAGTAGTAGTAGAAGCACAAGTCATAGTAGTAGCAGTAGCTGCAGCAGCATTAGTAGAAGTGGTAGTAGCAACTGTAGCAGTAGTTGTAGTAGTAGTATTAGTAGCAGTGGTAGTAGTTCCCGTAGCAGTAATAGTAGCAGCAGCAATAGTAGTAGTAGTAGTAGCAGCAAGAGTAGTTGTAGTAGTAGTAGTAATAATAGTAGTACTAATAGCAGCAATAGTTGTTGTTGTACTAGTAGTAGTAGCAGCAGTAGTAGTAGCAACAGTAGTAGTTGCAATGGTAGTAGTAATAGTGGTTGTAGTAGTAATAGCAGTAGTGGTAGTAGCAACTATAGCAGCAGCAGCAGTAGCAGTAGTGGTAGTAGTATTAGTAGTAGTTCAGCAATAATGCTGGTAGTAGCAATAGCAGTTATAGTTCTAGCAGCATTAGTACTTGCAGAAGTAGTAGTTATAGTGGTCGTAGTAGCTGTAGTAGTAGTTGTTGTAACAATAGGAAAAGCAATAGTAGTAGTATTAGTAGTAGTAGTAGAGTGGTGGTTGCGGTAGTAGCAGGAGTAGTAGCAGTAGAAGCAGTAGTCATAGTTGTAGTAGAAAAAGTAGGAGTAGTAGTTATAGCGATAATACTAGTAGCAGTAGTAGTATTATTAGCTGTAACAGTGGTTGTAGAAGTATTAGTAGTAGTAGTAGTAGTCATTTTACGAGTAGAAGTAGTAGTAGTAGCAGGACAAGTTGAAGTAGTAGTACAGCAACACAAGTAGAAGTAATATTAGAAGGAGTAGTAGTAGAGTAGTTCTATTTGCAATCGTAAGAGTAGAAGTAGGAGTAGGAGTAGGAGTAATAGTAGTAGTAGTTATTCTTATTGTAGTAGCAGTAGTAGTTGGAGTAGTAGTGGCAGTAGTAGTAGTAATAGTTGTTGAAGTAGCAACAATAGTAATAGTAGTAGTAGTAGTTGTGGTAGTCGCAACAATAGTAGTAATAGTCCTTGTAGTAGTTGTAGTCATTGTAGTAGTAGTAGTAGCAGTATCAGTAGTAGGGCTAGGAGTAGCAGTAGTAGGAACAGTAGTAGTAGTAGCAGTTGTAATAGAAGCAGTAGTAGGTGTAGGGTTAGGAATAGTACTAGTCGTAGTAGCAGTAGCAGTAGCAATAGTAATCGTAGTAGTAATAGTTGTAGTAGTAGTTGTTGTTGCAGTATTAGTAGGAATGGTAGTAGTAGTAGTAGTACTAGTTGTTGTTCTTTAAGTAGTATTAGTGGTAATGGTGGAAGTTGTAGTAATAGCAAGATTGGTAGTAGTCGTAGTAGCAGCAGTAGTTGTGGTATTAGTAGTAGTAGTAGTTGTTGTTGTATAGTAGTCATAGTAGTAATAGTAGTAGTAGTAGTTGATGTTGTTGTTCTTTTTGTTGTTGTTGTAATAGGAGTCGTAGTAAGTGTAGTATTAGCGTTAGTATTAGTAGTTGTAGCAGTTGTAGCAGCAGCAACAACAACAGTAGTAGTAGTAATAGGAGGAGGAGTAGTAGTTGTAGTAGTAATAGTAGTAGTAGTTGTTGTAGTTGTAGTAGTTGTAGTAGTGGTAGTAGTGGTGGTGGTGGTAGTAGTAAAAGTTGTAGTAGTAGTATTAGTAGTAGTAGGAGTAGTAGTAGTAGTATTAGTAGTAGTTGTTGCAGTAGTATTAGGAGTAGTAGTAGCTATAGTAGGAGAATTAGGAGTAGTAGTAGAAGTAGTAGTAGTAGTAGTAGCAGTAGAAGTAATATTAGTAGTAGTAGTAGTGGCAGTTGTAGTAGTAGTCGTAGTAGTTATTGTTGTAGTTGTAGCCGGAGTTTTAGGAGGAGCAGCAGTAGTAGTATTAGAAGCACTAGTAGCAGTAGCAGTAGGAGGAGGAGCAGCAGCAGTGCAGCAGTAGTCGTTGTAGTAGTTGTAGTTATGGTAGTGGTAGTAGTTGTAATATTCATTGTATTGGAAGTAGTAGTCGTTGTTCTAGTAGTAGTAGGGGTAGAATTAGTAGTAGTAGTAGTAGTAGTAGTAGTTATAGAAGTGGTAGTACTTGGGTAGTAGTTGTGTTTGTAGTAGGCATAGCTGTTGTAGCGGTAATAGTAGTGGTAGCCACAATTATAGTAATAGTAGTAGTAGTAGTAGTAGTAGTAGTAGTAGTAGTTGTGGAAGTTGTAGTTGGGGTATTAGGAGTAGTAGTTATTGTTGTAGTAGTAGTAGTTATAGCAAAGGTATTAGTAGTAGTTGCAGTGGCAGTAGTAGCAGTAGTACCTGTAGTAGTAGCCACAGTCATAGAAGTAGTAGTAGTAGTAGTGGAAGTTGTAGTTGGAGTATTAGGAGTAGTAGTATCAGCAGTAGTGGTAGTATTAGTGGTTGCAATAGCAGGAGTAGTGGTAGCGGCGATAGTTGAAGTAGTTGTAGCACTAATATTCGTAGTTGTAGTACGAGCAATAGTGGTTGTAGTCGCAGTAGCAGGGGCTGTAGTAGCATTAGTAGTAGCCGTAGTAGGTGCGATTGCAACACTACTACTAGTAGTAGTATTAGAAGTACGAGTAGTTATGGTAGTAGCAGCAGTGTAGTAATAATAGTAATGGTAGCAATAGTCGCAGTTGCAGTAATTATAGTGGTAGTCATAGTAATAGTAGTTGTTGTAGTAGTAGTAGAAGAAGTAGTAGCAGTAGTTCTAGCAATAGTAGTAGTAGTCAAAGCAGTAGTAGAATTGGTAGTAGTTTTGTAGCTGTTGTAGTAATAGTAGAAGTAATTGCTGTAGTCATAATAGTAATAGTAGTAGTAGTTGTAGTTATAGCAATCAAAGTAGCGGAAGTAGTAGTAGTAGAAGTAGTAGCAACATGAGTCGTAGCTGTAGTAGTAGAATTAGTAGTAGCAAAAGTAGTACTAGTAGAAGTAGTAGTAGTAGCATCAGCTGAAATAGTAGCTACGATAGTACTAGTTGTAGCTGAAGTAGTTGTAGTAGTAGTAACTGTGGTAGTACTGTAGTATTAGAAGTAGCAGCAGCAGCAGCAGCAGCAGTAGTAGCAGTACTAGTATGAACAGAAACAGTAGTAGTGATAGTAGTTGTAGTAGTAGTAATGGTAGTAGTGGTCATTGTTGTAGTAGTAATAATAGTACAGTAGCAATAATAGTTATAGTAATAGTAGTAGTAAAAGTAGTTGTAGCAGCAGTAGTAGTAGTATTAGCAGTCGTAGTAGTAGTAGTACGCGAAGTAGCAGTAGTAGTGGTAGTTGACCCGAAGTAATAGTAATAGTATTAGTAGTAGTAGTACCCGAAATAGCTATCGAAGTAGATGTAGATGTAGTAGTAATAGTAGTAGTAGTTATTGTTGTAATAGATGTAGTCTCCGAAGTAGCAGTAGCAGTAGTTGTAGAAGTAGTAATAGTTGTAGTAGTAGTAGTAGCAATTTTAGTAGTACCAGCAATTGGAACAACATTAGTTGTAAAAGCCGTACCTGTTGTAGTAGTAGCAGAAGTATTATTAGCAATAGTTGTAGTTGCAGTAGTTGTAGCAATAGTAGCAACAATAGTCATAGCCATAGTCGTAGAAGTAGTAATAGTAGTAATAGTAGCAGTAGCAGTAGTAGCAGAAATAGGAGTTATTGTAGTAGTAGTAGAAGTAGTAGTCATGGTAACTATAGTCGTAGTAGCGGTTGTGGTTGAAGAAGTAGTAGTATTAGTAGTTTTCGTAGTAGTATTAGCCATTGTAGTAATGGTGGTAGTTGTAGTGCTAGCAGTAGTAGCAGTTGTAGCAGAAGTTGCTATAGTTGTAGTTGTAGTTGTAGTTGTAGTAGTAGTAGCAGCAGCAGTTGTTGTAGTTGTAGCAGTAGCAGCAGTAGTAATGGCTATTCCTAACACTGTAATGACTCACAGGATTACTACTCCAACTACTATGACAACTACTACAGTCCAACAACTACTACTACTTGTACTTCTACTTGTATTACTACTATTACGACTACTCCAACTGCTACCACTACTCCAACTACTATTACCACTAATTCTACTAGTTGTACTAATACTACTACTCCAAACACTTCCACTACTACTAGTATTGCATCAGTTGCTACTGCAACTAATACTACTACTACTGCAACTGCTACTACTACTACTACTACTTCTACTGCTACTACTACTACTACTACTACTACTACTACTACTACTACAACAACTGCTACTGCTACTAATACTACTACTACTATTGCTGCTGGTGCTACTCCTACTATTACTATTACTTCTGCTACTAAAAATACTACTGCTACTACTACTACTACTAGTCCTACTCTAACTACTGCTACTGCTACTACTACTACTACCACCACCACTACTACTATTACTACTACTGCTATTGCTATTACTGCTGCTGCTACTCCTACTACTACTATTACTTCTGCTACTAAAAATACTACTCATACCCCTACTATGACTAGTCGTACTCTTACAACTAGTACTACTACTACTATGACTTATACTACCACGACAACTACAAAAACTACTATTGCTACTATTACTACTACTGTTGCTGCTATTACTACTGCTACTACTACTACTACTACCGCAACTGCTACTACTACTACCGCTTCGACTACTACTACTACCCCTACTCCAACTACTACTACTACAACAACTACTACTACTACTACTACAACTACTACAAATACCACAACTACAACTTCAAGTACTACTACTACAGCTATTACTACTACTACTACTGCCACAAGAACAATTGCTTCTACTACTACTGCTGCTAATACTAACACTACTACTAATACTACTACTACTCCTCCTACTCCTACTCCCTACTCCTACACCAACTCTTACTACTACTAATACTAGTCCTACTCGTACACCAACTGTTGTTACTACTACTCCTACTACTAATACTAACACTATAATTGCTACTACTACTATTGCTCCTCACACTCTTGCTACTGCTATTTCAACTACTACTTTAGCTTCTACAACAACTACTACTTTTACTGCTCTCGCTACAGCTACTACAGCGACTACTCCACCTCCCCCTATTACTACTACTACTATTGCTACTGCTACTATTACTTTTACTGCTGCTGCTACTACTACAACCGCTAATATTTCTACTAGTACTGCTACTACTACTACTATGATTACTATGACTACTACAGCTATTACTGCTACTACTAGTCCTATTACTATTATTGCTACTACTGCTACTCATACAACTACTACTACTGCTACTATTATTACTAGTAGTTCTACTACTACAACTTCTGCTATAACTACTATGACTACTACTACAACTGAAATAGCTACTACTATAACTACTTATACTACACCTACTAGTACTGCTACTTATACGACAACAAATACAACCACTATGGCTATTACTGCTACTACAACTATGACTACAACCAGTACAACTACCACTATTGCCACAATTACTGCTCCTACTACTATTACCACTTCTGCTACAACTACTAATGTTGTTGCTCTTGCTACTGCTCCTCCTAATATGGCCACTACTACTACTTCTAAGACTGCAACTGCTACTATTATTACTATTGAGAATGCTACTACTACTGCTACTACTGCTGCTAATACTACTACCACAACTACTACGAATGCTACAACTACGGTGACTACTACCACTGCTACCACTACTTCTACAGCTACTTCTATTGCTACTACTACTATTATTACAACAACTACTACAACTACTGCTACTAGTACTATAGCAACTACTGCTACTAATACTAGTACTACTACTGCTGCTACTACTACAAATACTACTATTACTGCACTGCTACTACACTTACTATTACTACTTCTTCAACTACTATAACTACTACTACCATAGCTACAACTATTATCGCTCCTCATCCTCATCCTCCTTATGATATTAAACTACTACTACAACTACTATGACGACTACTACTACTACTTCTACTCCAACTACTACTATAACAACTGCTACTACAACTTGTACTACTACTTCTACTTCTCCTGTTGCTGCTACTACTTCTGCTACTACTACCACTACTACTAGTACTACTACTATTACTACTACTAATACTCTTTCTACTACTACTATGATTATGACTACTACTACTTCTACTGCTTCTACAACAACTACTATAGCTGCTACTACTGCAAAAGGTACAATATCTACTACTGCTACTGCTGCTACAACTACTACACTATTATAACACTACTACAACAACTACTACTATTGCAACTACTACTCCTCCTATTACAACTATTGTTGCTACTACCACAACAACTACTTCTACTCCTACTACTACAAGAGGACTAATACTATTACAACTACTACTATTTTTGCTTCTACTAATACAACTACTTCTACTACTACTACTACTACCACTACAATAACTGCTATAGCTACTACTACTACCGCTACAACAACACCTACTACTACTGCTACCTCGACTACTACTCCTATTCCTACTACTACACTACTACCACTACTACTATAGCTACTGTTGCTACTACTTCTAGTACGACAAATACTACAACTACTACTACTGCCACTGTCGCTGTTGGTAGTTGTACTACACTAGTACTACAACTAGTACTATTAGTACTATTATTACTCCATCAACTACTAATACTACTAATACTAATACTACTACTACTAGTAATACAACAACCACGACTACAACAACTCCTTTTGCTACTACTACTATATCTCCTACTACTATGACTACAGCTATCACTAGTAGTACTCCTACTGCTATTACTAATACTACAACAACTACTAATAATGCTACTTCTTCTACTACTCCTCCTACAACTACTACTACTCTACTTCTACTGCCCATACTAGTATGACTACTACAACTACAATAGCTACTACAACTACTATTACGACTACCACTACTAGTCCAACTCCTATTCCCACTGTTACTCCTACAACTACTTCAACTGCTACAAGTACTACTACAACAACTACTATTGCTGCTACTACTTCTACTACTATTGCTCCTACTATTGCAGAAACTACTATCATTGCCACATCCACTACTACAACCTTTGCTACTATTACTACTACTACAACTCATATTCCCACAATTACTACTGCTACTACTACAACAACTACTCCTCCTCCTCCTCCTCCTACTACTCCTAACACTCCTACAACATCTACGACTACTCCTACAACTACAATAATAACTACTACAATCCTACTACTACTACTACTACTACTACTACTACTACTACTACTACTACTACTACTATTACTAATATTACTACTACTATTGCTCCTACCACGATGACTACTACTACTACTACTACTACTACTGTTGTTGCTACTACTACTACTACTACTTTTTCTTCTTTTGCTACTACTGTTCCTACTGCTGCTGCTACTTATAATACTACTACTACAAATGCTAAAACTAATGCCACTACTACTAGTCCAATTATTATACCACTACTACTACAACTCATACTCCTACTAAAACTCCTACAATAATAACAACTACTACAACTACTACTCTTTCTCCTAGTACTACTACTACCACTACAACAACTACTACTATTACTACTACTACTACTACGAGGACTACTACTGCAGTTCCTACCACTGCTGCTGGTCCACTACTACTACTACTACAATAACTAATCCTATTGCCACTACTACTAATCATATTAGTATTAGTTATAAGAGCAGCAATAGCAGTAGTAGTTATAAGAGCAGTAACAGCCATAGCAGCAGTACTTGTAGCAGTAGTTGTAGCAAATATTGATGTATAGCATAAGTAGCTACGATAGTAGAAGCAAAAGTTGTTGTGTTGTATTAGTAGTAGTGTTCAGAGTAGTAGTAGTAGCAGTAATTGTAGCAGCAGCAGTTGTTGTTATAGTTATAGTTATAGTAGTATTAGAAGTTATAGTGGTGGCAAGAGTTGTAGTAGTATTACTAGTAGAAGTAATTGTTGTAGTACTAGTAGTCATTAGGAGTAGTCATAGGTTTAGTAGTTGTTATAGCTATAGTTATAGTAGTAGGAGTAGTAGTAGGAGTAGTCAGTAGCAGCAGTAGTTGTTATAGATATAGTTATAGTAGTAGGAGTAGTCATAGGTTTAGTAGTTGTAGCAGTAGCAGTAGTAGTAGTAGGAGTGGTAGTAGTTATAGTAGTAGTGGTGGTGGTGGTGGTGGTGGTAGTAGTAGTAGTAGCAGTAACAGTAACAGCAGCAATAGCAGCAATAGTAGTGATAGCAGTAGTAGCACTAATAGTTGTTATTGTAGTAGAATTAGTAGTAGCAATAGGAGCGTTAGTAGTAATAAGCGCAACTGCAGTAGTAGTCACCATAGTAGTTGTAATAGAAGTAGTAGTAGCAGTAAGAGTAGCAGCAGTAGTAGTATTATTGTAGTAGTAATGGTAGTAGTAGTATTAGTAGTAGCAATGTAGCTATTGTTGTATTAGTAGTCGAAGTAGCAATATAGTAGTAACAGTAGTAGTAGTGGCAGAAGCAGTAGTAGCAGCAACTGTATTAGTATTTATAGTAGCAACAATGGTTGGGGTAGTAGTTGTTCTAGTTGTCGAATTGATAGTAGTAGCAGTAGTTGTAGTTGTAGTTGTAGTAGTAGTAGTAATAACAATAGTAGTAGCAGAAGTTGTAGTCGTTATCGTAGTAGCGGTAGCAATAGCAGTAGTAGTAGCAGTAGTTGTAGTCACTGTAGCAGTAGCAATAGTATTGGTAATAGTAGTAGTAGTAGTAGAACTAGTAGCAGAAGTTGTAGTAGTAGCAAAATAAGTAATTGTATAGTAGCAGTAGCAATAGTAGTAGTAGCAGCATTAGTAGTAGTAGTATTAGTGGTAGTAGTAGTTGTTGAATTAGTAGTAACAACAGCAGCAGCAGCAGTAGTAGTAGTTGCAGCTGTAGTAGTAGTTGTAGTAGTAGCGATAGTAACAGTAGTCGCAGCAGTTGCAGCTGTATCAATAGTAGCAATAGTTGGGGTAGTTGTAGCAGCAGTAGTCGTAATAGTAGTAGCAGCAGTATTAGTTATTGCTTGAGAAGTTGTTGTTGTTATTATTATTATTGTTGTTGTTGTTGTTGTAGTAGTAGTAGTAGCAGCAGCAGCAGTTGCAATAGTAGCAATAGCAGTAGCAGAGGCAGTTGTACTCGCAATTATAGTAGAAGCAGTAGTTGTAGTAGCAGCAATAGTAGCAGCAGTAGTTGCAATAGCAGTAATAACAGTAGGAGAAGTAGTAGCAATAGCTATAGTACTATTGGTAGAAGTGGCAGGAGTCGAAACAGTAGCAGTAGCAGTACTAGTAGGAGTAGTAATGGTAGTAGCTGCTACAATAGCAGCAATATTGGTAGCAACGACGATAGTAGTAGCAGTAGTTGTGGTATAAGCAGTAGCAATAGTAGTTACAGTGATAGTAGTAGCATTAGTCGTTGTAGTTGTAGTCGTAGCAGTAGCAGTAGAAGTAGTTATAGTTGTAGTAGAAGTCATAGTAGCATTAGCAGCAGTAGCAATCCTAGTAGTAGTACTATTGCTAGTAGTAGTAGTAATAGTTGTAATAGTAATAGTGGTAGAAGTGGTGGTAGTAGTAGTAGTAGTAGGAAAAATTGTTGCAATAGTGGCAGTAAAGTTGTAGTAGTAGTAGCACTAGCAGTAACAGTAGTTGTACTAGTTGCAGTTGTAGTAGTAGTCATATTAGTAGTATTAGAAGAAGTCATAGTAGTAGTAACAAAAGTAGCAGAAGTAGCAGTTGTAGTACTAGTAGTAGCAGTAGTAGCTACAATAGCGGTAGTCGTGGATGTAGTAGTAGCAGTAATAGCATTAGTAGCAGCAGCAATAGTAGTAACTACAGTAGCAATAGTAATAATAATAGTAGCAGTAGTAGCAGTAGCTATAGCAAATGTAGTAGCAATAGTGATAGTAGTAGGTGTAGTAACAACAAAAGTAGCAGCAGTAGTAATAGTAGTATTAGCAACAGCAGCAGCAATAGTAGTAGCAGATGTAGCAGTAGAAGTAGTCGTGTTATTAGTAGCAATAGTAGTATTAGTAGTAATAGTAGTGGTAGCAGTAGCAGTAGTAATAGTACTACTAGCCGCAGTAGTAGTTGTAGTTGTAATAGTAGTAGTTGTTTTTATAGTAGTAGCAGGAACAATAGTAGGACTCGTAGTAACAGTAGTAGTAGTAGCAGTAGTAGTAGTAGTAGTATTCGTAGTAGCAGTAGTAGTAGGAGAAGTCGTAGCAGTACTAGTAGTATTAGCAACAGTAGCAACAGAAGTAGTAGTTGTAGTACCAGTGGTAAAAGAAGCTGTAGCAGTAGTAGTGGCAGCACCAGCAATAGTAGTAGTAGTAGAAATAGTAGAAGAAGTAAAACTAGTAGCAGTAGTAGTAGCTGTAGTTCTCATAACAGTAGTAGCAATAGCTACAGTAGTAGTAGTAGTAGTATTAGAAATAGTGGTAGTAGTAGCAGTAGAAATAGAAGTTGTTGTTGTTGTAGCAGTTGTAGTGATACTAGTAATAGTCATAGTAGTAGTAGGAGGAGGAGTAGTAGTGGAAATAGTAGGAGGAGTAGTAGGAGTAGCAGTAGAAATAGTAGCAATTATAGCAGTAATAGTAGTATTTGTAGTAGTAATTGAAGTAGTAGTAATAGTAGTAGTCGCAATAGTCCTAGTAGTAACAGCAGCAATAGTATCGGTACTAGTAGCAGCAGCGGTAGTAGTAGTAGTAGAAGTTGTAGTAGTAGTAGCATTAGTAGTAGTAGTCGTTGTTGTTGTTAGTTATCGTGGTAAAAGTATTAGAAGTCGTAGTAGTCGTGGTAGTGGTAGTAGCCATAGTAGCAGTAGCCCGTAGTAGCAGTGGCCCAGAGTAGCAAAAGTAGTTGTGGTAGTTGTAGGAATCGTTGTAGAAGTACTAGTAGTAGTAGTAGTAGTAGTAGTAGTAGTAGTAGTAGTAGTAGTAGTAGTAGTAGTAGTAGTAGTAGTAGTAGTAGTAGTAGTAGTAGTAGTAGTAGTAGTAGTAGTAGTAGTAGTAGTGCACTAGTAGTGGTAGGTGTGGGTGGTAGTAGTTAGTTAGGAGTTAGTAGTAGTTAGTAGTAGTACGTAGTTAGTAGTAGTTCGTAGTTAGTAGTAGTAGTAGTCAGTAGTAGTAGTAGGTAGTAGTATGTAGTAGTAGTAGTAGTAGTAGTAGTATGTAGCTGTAGTCAGTAGTATTAGTAGTAGTAGTAGTAGTAGTAGTAGTCCGTCGTCGTAGTAGTAAGTAGTAGTAGTAGTAGTAGTAGTAGTAGTAGTAGTAGTAGAAAGTACTCATTAGTAGTAGTAGTAGTGTAGTAGCTAGTAGTAGTAGTAGTAGTAGTCGTAGTAAGTAGTCAGTAGTAGTAGTAGTAGTTTAGTAGTCGTAGTCGTAGTAGTCGTAGTCGTAGTAGTAGTAGTAGTAGTAGTAGTAGTAGTAGTAGTAGTAGTAGTAGTAGTAGTTAGTTAGTAGTAGTAGTAGTAGTAGTAGTAGTAGTAGTAGTAGTAGTAGTAGTAGTAGTAGTAGTAGTAGTAGTAGTAGTAGTCGTAGTAGTCGTAGTAGTAGTAGTAGTAGTAGTCGTAGTAGTAGTCGTAGTAGTAGTCGTAGTAGTAGTAGTCAGTAGTAGTAGTAGTCAGTAGTAGTAGTAGTCAGTGGTAGTAGTAGTAGTAGTAGTAGTAGTAGTAGTAGTAGTAGTAGTAGTAGTAGTAGTAGTAGTAGTAGTAGTAGTAGTAGTAGTTGTAGTAGTAGTAGTAGTAGTAGTAGTATTACTAGTAGTAGCAGTTGTATTAGTAACAATACCACCATTAGTTGGAGTAGCAACAGTAGTAGTATCAACAACAATACTAGTTGGATAAATAGTTGCAATAGCAGTAGCAGTAGTAGTAATAGTATTAGTCGTACTTGCTGCAGTTTTAGTGGTCGTATTAGTAGTAGTAGTAGAGTAGTAGCGACAATTATTGTATTAGTAGCAGTTGTAGCGGCAACTGCAATAGTCATAGATGTGTAGTAGTTGTAGTAGTTGTAGTAGTTGTAGTTGTTGTAATAGTAATAGTAGCAACAACAACATTAGTAGTGTAGTAGAAGGAGTAGTTGTAGTAGCAACAATAGCAACAGTAGTGGTAGTAGTAATAGGGGCAGTAGTGGTAGTAGCAGTTGCAAAAGTAGTTAGTAGTAGTAGAAGTAGCAATAGCAGTTGTAGCAGTAATACAGATAGTAGTCGCAGTAGCTGTAGTAGCAGTAGTAGTTGTTTAGTAATAGAAGAAGCCAAAGTAGTAGCAGTAGTATTAGTATTAGTGGTATTAGTAGAAGCAACAGTAGTAGTAGAAGTAGTAGTGGTGGTAATTATTATAGTAGTCGTAGGAGTGTTAGCAGTAGCAATAGTAGAATCAATAGTTATTGTAGCAGCTGTAACAACAGCAATAGTAGCAGTAGAAGTAGTAGTAGTAGAAATACTTGCAGTAGTAGCAGTAGCAACGGAAGTAGTCATAGTAGCAGTTGTAGTAGTAGTAGTAGTAGTCAGTGTAGTATTAGTAGTCGTAGAAATTGTAGTAGCAGTCGTCGGACTGGTAGTAGTAGTAGTGGCCATGGTAGTAGCAGTAATTATAGTAGTAGTAATGGTACTAATAGTTGTAGCAGTTATAGTAATAGCTGTGGTGATAAAAGTAGTATTAGTAGTATTAGGAGAAGTAGTAGTGGTACCAGTTAGCGTAATAGTAGCAGTAGTAGTAGCAATAGTTGTAGTAATATGGTAAGTTATATCGGTAGTGGTAGTAGAAGCAGTAGTAGTGGTAGCAGCAACAGTAGTAGTGGTAGCAGAAGCAATAATAGTAACAGTAGTAGTAGTAGTAGTAGTCGTAGTAATAGTAGTAGTAGTACTCGTAGTAGTAGTAGTAGTAGTAGCCATAGTAGTAGTTGTAGCAGCAACAGTAGTAGTGGTAGTGAAAGTAACAATAGTAACAGTAGTAGTAATTCTTGTTGTAGTAATAGTAGGAGTAGTAGTCATAGTAGTAGCAGTAGTTGTAGTAGTAGTAGTTATTGTAGTAGCTATAGTAATAGTAGTATTAGTAGTAGTAGTAGTCGTAGTTATAGCAGCAGCATCAGCAACAGTAGCATCAGTAGTAGCAATAGTAGTAGTAGTAGTAGCCATAGTAGTACTAGTCAGAGTAGTAGAATTTGAGGTAGTAGTAGTAGTAGGAGGAGGAGTAGTAGTGGTTGAATAGTAGTAGTAGTTATTGTAGTAACTATACTAATAGTCGTAGTAGCAGCGGTGGTGGTAGTAATAGTAGTAGTTGTTGTTGTTGTCGTAGTTGTAGCGATAGTTATAGTAGTAGTAGTAGTAGTAGTAGTAGTAGCAGCAGCAATACTAGCTATAGTAATAGCATTAGTGCTAGTAATAGGAGTAATAGTAGTAGTAATAGTAGCAGTACAAGAAGTGGGAGTAGTAGTAATAGTAGTAGTTGTAATAATAGTTGCTGTAGTATTAGTAGTTGTAGTACTAGTAGTTGTAGTTGTAGTAGTAGTAGTGATGGTAGTAGTAGTAGGAGTTGTAGTAATTATAGAAGTAATAGTAGTAGCTAAAGTAGGACTATTAGGAGCACTAGTAGTAGTAGTGATAGTAATAGAAGCAGTAGTAGCTATAGTAATAGCAGTACCACCAGTAGTAGCAATAGTACTAGTAGTTGTAGTAGTAGTAGTAGTTATTGTTATTGTAGAGTAGTAGTGTCGATGTAGTAGTAATAGAAGTAGTAGTAGGAGCAGCAACAGCAGCAGTGGTAGTAGTAGCAGTAGTAGTAGTAGTACTTGTAGTAGTATTAGAAGCAATTTGTAGTAGTTGGAGTAGTAGTCAATGCAGCAGGCATTGTAGTAGTTTTAGATGTAGTAGTAGTAATAGTAGTAGAAGTAGTCAGAGTAGTAGTAGTAGGAACAAAATTAGAAGTAGTTGTGGTAGTAGTAGTGGTAGTAATAGTAGTAGCTGTAGTAGTAATAGTAGCAGAAATCATAAATGTAGAAGTAGTAGTTGTAGTAGTAGTCACAATTGCAGATGTTGCAGTAGAAGCAGTAGAAATAGTAGTAGTAATAGGTGTAGCAGTAGTAGTGGTAGTACCTATTGTGGCAATAATAGCTGTTATAGAAGTAGTAGTAGTTCTAGTAGTAGCAGCTGCAACAATAGTAGTTCTACTAGTAGTAATAATTATTTTTATTATTGTTGTAGTAGTAGTAGTTGGAGTAGATGTAGTAGTAGGACGAGTAGTAGTTGTAATAGTAGTAGTAGTAGTAGTAGAAGTAGTAGTTGTTGTTGTTACAGTTGTAGTAGTTGTCAGAGTAGCAACAATAATAGCATCAGTAGTAGTACCCACAGTAGTAGGAGTAGTAGTAAAATAGCAACACTAGTAGTAGAAGTTTTAGTAGTAACAGTAGTTATTCCTGTTGTAGTAGTAGTAGTTACAAGTGTAGTAGTAGTACAAGTAGTAGTAGTAATAGTAGAAGTTGTAGTAGTAGCGGTAATAGTACTACAAGTAGCAGTAGAAGAAATTTTTATGGTAGAGGTAGTTATAGTTGTAGTAGTGAAAGTAGGAGTAGTAGTAATTGTAGTGGTAGACGCAGTTCAAGTTGTAGTAGCAAAAGTAGCATTAGTAGTAGTAGTTGTAGTAGGAGTAGTAGTTGATACTAATAGCAGAATAGAAGCAATATCCATAGTAGAAGTAGTAGTAGTAGAAATAGTTTTGGTAGTAGTAGTCATAGTAGTTGTGGTTGTAGTGGTGGTGGTGGTGGTGGTGGTAGTAGTAGTAGTAGTAGTAGCTGTAGTAGTAGTTTTAGTAGTAGTTGTTGTTGTTGTAGTAGTAGTAATAGTAGTAGTAGTAGTAGTTTTAATAGTAGTTGTAGTAGTTGTTGTAGTAGTAGTAGTAATAGTAGTAGTAGTAGTAGTGCTTGTAGTAGTAGTAATAGTTTTAGTAGTAGTAGTACAAGTAGTAGTAACTGCTATTGTAGTAGTAGCAGCAACTGTTGTAGTACTAGTAGTAGTAGTTTTAGTTTTAGTAGTAGTAGTTGTTGTTGTTGTTGTATTAGTAGCAATAGAACTAGTTGTTGTAGAAAAAGTTGTTGTTGTCGTCGCAGTAGTAGTAGTAATAATACTCATAGTGGTAGTAGTAGTGTCGTGGTGATAGTAGTATTAGTAGTTGTAGTTACAAGAGCAGCAATAGCAGTAGTAGTTATAAGAGCAACAGCAGCCGTTGTACCAGTGGTAGTAGTAGTAGTCGCAGCAAATATAGTTGTATAGCACAAGTTGCTACGACAATAGAAGCAAAAGTAGTTGTGTTGTATTAGTAGTAGTGTTCAGTGCAGTAGTAGTAGCAATAATAGTAGCAGCAACAGTTATTGTCATAGCTATAGTTACAGTAGTATTAGAAGTAGTAGTTGTGGCAGGAGTTGTTGTAGTAGTAGTAGTAGTAGAAGTAATAGTTGTAGTGGTAGTAGTAGGAGAAGTCAAAGGTTTTGTAATAGGAGTAGGAATAGTATTAGTAATAGTAGTAGTAGAAGTAGGAGTGGTAGTTATAATAATAGTAGTAGTTGTTGTTGTTGTAGTAGTAGTAGTAGTAGTAGTAATAGTAGTAATTGTAGTAGTAGTAGTACTAATAATAGTAGTAATTGTAGCCGTAGTAGTAGTAGTAGTTGGAGTAGTAGTAGTAGTAGTAGGAGTAGTACTAATAATAGTAGTAATTGTAGCCGTAGTAGTAGTAGTAGTTGGAGTAGTAGTAGTAGTAGTAGGAACTGTAGGAATAGTCTTAGGAATAGCACTAGAAGTAAGAGTAGTAGTAACAATAATACTAGTAGCAGTAGTAGTAGTAGTAGCAGTAGTAGTAATAGTAGTAGTAATAGAAGTAGTAGTAGTAGTAGCAGGAGTGGTAGTAGTTGCAGGAGTAGCAGTAGCAGCAGTAGTGGTACTAATCATAGTAGTAGTAATAGTTGTAGCAGTAGTAGTAGTAGTAGTTATTGTTGTAGTGGCATTAGTAGTAGCAACAGGAGTAGTAGTAGTTATAAGAGCAGCAGCAGTACTAGTCACCGTAGTAGTCGCAATAGTCACAACAAATGTAGTTTTAGTAGTAGTAGGGTTATTGTAGTGGTATTAGTAGCATCAGTAGTAGCAGCAGTAATGTAGCTATTGTTGTAGGAGTAGTTGAAGTAGTAGTAGTAGGAGTAACTATGGCAGCAACTGTAGTAGTAGTGGCAGTAGTAGTAGTAGTAGTAGCAACAATATTAGTATTTGTAGTAGTAGCAATGGTTGGGGTAGTAATTGTTCTAGCAGCCGAATGGATAGTAGCAGTAGCAGTAGTTGTTGTTGTCGTTGTAGTAGTAGTAGTAATAACAATAGTAGTAGCAAAAGTTGTAGTCGTCATTGTAGTAGTGGTAGCAGTAACAATAGTAGTAGCAGTAGTTGTAGTCATTGTAGCAGCAGTAGTAGTAGTGGTAATAGTAGTAGTGGTTGCAGAGCTAGTAGCAAAAGTTCTAGTAGTTGGAAAAGAAGTAGTTGTAGCAGTAGCAATAGCAATAGTTGTAGTAGTAGCATTAGTAGTAGTAGTATTAGTTGTAATAGTAGTTGTTGAGTTAGTAGTAGTAGCAGCAGTAGTAGTAGTAGTTACAGTTGTAGTAGTAGTAGTAGCAGTAGCAACAGTAGTTGCAGGAGGAGGAGTAGTAGTAGTAGTAGTAACAGTAGTTGCAGCAGTTGCAGTTGTATCAGTAGTAGCAGTAGTTGGGGTAGTTGTAGCAGTAGTAGTAGCTGTAGTAGTAGTTGGGGTAGTAGTAGGAATAGCCGTAATAGTAGTAGCAGTAGTATTAATTGTTGCTTGAGAAATTGTTGTTGTTGTTGTTGTTGTTGTAGTAGTAGTAGCAGTAGTTGGAATAGTAGTAGCAATAGCAGCAACAGAAGTAGTTGTACTAGTAGAAGTTATAGTAGAAGCAGTAGCTATTGTAGTAGCAGTAGTTACAATAGTAGTCATAGTAGTAGGAGAAGAAGTAGTAGTAGCTATAGTACTATTGGTAGAAAAGGCAAGATTCGTAGTAGCAATAGCTGTAGCAGTAGTAGTATTAGTAGGAGTAGTAATGGTAGTAGTTGCTACAACAACAACAATATTGGTAGTAGTCACGCTAGTAGTAGCAGCAACGAGAGTATTACCAGTAGCAGCAATAGTAGCATTAGTAGTTGTAGTGGTAGTCGTGGCAGTAGCTGTAGAAGCAGTTGCAGTTATAGTAGTAGTCATAATAGCATTAGCAGCAGTAGTAGTCTTAGCAGTAGTAGTCTTAGTAGTAGTAGTATTGATAGTGGTAGTAGTAATAGTTGTAATACTAATAGTAGTGGAAGTGATAGTAGTAGTGGTAGTAGTAGTAGTAGGAGAAATTATTGCAGTAGTGGCAGTAGTAGTTACAATAGTAGTAGCAATAGTAGTAGTTGTACTAGTTGCAGCTGGAGTAGTAGTCATAGTTGTAGTAGTAGAAGCAGCTGTAGTAGTAGTAACAGAAGTAGAAGAAGCATTAGTTGTAGTACTATTAGTAGCAATAGTAACTGTAGTAGCGGTACTGGTGGATTTAGTAGTAGCAGCTGCAATAGTAGCAGCAGAAGTAGCAGTGGTAGCAATAGTAGCAGTAGTAATAGTAGTTGTAGTAGTAGCAGTAGCAGTAGTAGCTATTGTAGCAATAGTAATAATAGTAGTTCTAGCAATAGCAAAAGTAGCAGTAGCAGTAATAGTAGTATTAGCAACAACAGTAGCAGTAGCAGTAGCAGATGTTGCGGTAGCGGTAGTCGTGTTCTTTGTAGCAGTAGTAGTATTAGTAGTAATAGTAGTGGTAGTAGTAGGAGTAGCAACAGTTGCAGCAACGGTAGTATTAGCTGTAGTAATAGTACTACTTGCTGCAGTAGTAGTTGTAGTTGTTGTAGTAGTAGTGACAACAATTGTAGTAGTCGTAGTAATAGTAATAGTAGCAGCAACAGCAGCCGAAGGAGGAGGAGGAGGAGGAGGAGTAGTAGTAGTAGGAGGAGGAGAAGTCGTAGCAGTAGTAGTAATATTAGCAATAGTAATAACAGTAGTAGTAGTTGTAGTAGCAGTAGTAGTAGTAGTAGTAACAGTAGTAGTGGCAGTACCTGCAGTTGTAGTAGTAGTAGTAGAAATAGTAGAAGAAGTAAAAGCAGTAGAAGTAGTAGTAGTAGTTGTCATAGCTGTAGTAGTAGTAGTATTAGAAGAAGAAGTAGTAGTAGTAGTAGTAGAAGTTGTAATTGTTGTTGTTGTAGCAATTGTAGTAACAGTAGTAATAGAGTAGTAGTTGTAGTAGTAGTAGGTGTAGAAGTGGAAATCGTAGAAGTAGTTGTAGGAGTAGTAGTAGAAGTAGTAGCAATTATAGCAGTAATAGTAGTATTTGTAGTAGTAATTGAAGTAGTAATAGGAGTAGGAGAAGTAGCAGCAGTAGCAGTACTCGCAATAGTCCTAGTACTAGTAGCTGTAGTAGTAGCGGTACTAGTGGTAGTAGTTGTAGCAGCAGTAGTAGACGCTGTAATAGTAGTAGCATTAGCAGCAGTAGTAGTAGCAGCAGTTGTAGCAGCAGAAGTAGTTGTAGTAGTGATAGTAGTTGTAGTAGTTGTAGCAGTAATGGTAGTAGTTGTAGTAGTTGTCATGGTAAAAGTATTAAAAGTCGTAGCAGTCATGATAGTGGTACTAGCCGTAGCAGTAGTAACCCGTAGTAGCAGTAGACCATAGTAGCAAAAGTAGTTGTGGTAGTAATAGGAATACTTGTATAAGTAGTAGTAGCAGTAGTGGAAGTAGTAATACTAGTAGTAGCGTTTGTATTAGTTGCAATAGCACCATTAGTCGGAGTAGTAGTAGTAGCAGTAGTAGCAGTAGTAGCGGTAATTGTTGTATTAGTAGCAGTTGTAGTGGCAATTGCAACTGTCGTAGTTGTGTAGTAATAGTTGTAGTTGTAGTAGTAGTAGCAATAGTAGTAGTAATAGTAGCAACAACAATATTAATAGTAGTTTAGTAGTAGGAGTAGTTATAGTAGTAACAGTAGTCGCAGTAGTGGTAGTAGTAACAGCAGTAGCAGTAGTAGTAATAGTAGCAGCAGTAGTAGTAGCAGTAGCAGTAGCAAAAGTATTTAGTAGTAGTAGTAGATGGAGTAGTAGTAGAAGTAGCAATAGTTGTACTAGCAGTAATACCGATAGTAGTAGCAGTAGCTATCGTTGCAGTAGTAGCTGTAGTAATAGAAGAAGCCAAAGTAGTTGTACTAGTAATAGTATTAGTGGTATTAGTAACCGTAGCAATAGTAGTAGTAGTGGATTTATTGTAGTAGTTGTAGGAGTGTTAGCAGTAGCAGCAGTAGAAGCAGTAGTAGCAGTAGTTATTGTAGCAGTTGTAACAACAGCAATAGTAGTAGTAGCAATAGTAGTAGTAGAAATACTTACAGCAGTAGCAGTAGTGGTGGAAGTATTCATAGTAGTAGTTATAGCGGTAGTAGTAGTTAGAGTAGTATTTGTAGTTGTATAAATTGTAGTAGTAGTAGTAGTGGGAGTGGTAGCAGTAGTAGTAGCAGTAGTAGTGGTAGTATTTATTGTAGTAGTACTGGTAGTAGTAGTTGTAGCAGTTGTAGTAATAGTTATTGTGATAAAAGTAGCATTAGCAGTATTGGTAGTATTAGGAGAAGTTGTAGTGGTACCAGTAATAGTAATAGTAGCAGTAGTAGTAGCAGTAGTTGTAGTAATATGGTAAGTAGTAGGGGTAGTGGTAGTAGAAGCAGTAGTAGTCGTAAAAGTACTAGGAGTAGTTGTAGCTGCAACAGTAGTAGTCATAGCGAAGGCAATAGTCGTAGTAGTAGCAGTAGTAGTAGTGGTGGTGTGGTAGTGATAGTAGTAGTAGTTGTTGTCGTAGTAGTAGTAATAGCCGTAGTAGTAGTTGTTGTTGTAGTAGCTATAGTAATAGTAGTAGTAGTCGTAGGAGTAGTAGTTATTATAGTAGCTATAGTAATAGTAGTATTAGTAGTAGTAGTAGTGGTAGTTGTAACAACATCATCAGCAACAGTAGTAGCAGCAGCAGTAGTAATAGTAGTAGTCAGAGCAGTAGAAGTTGCAGTAGTAGTAGAAGTAGTAGTAGTTGTAGTAGTAGTAGTAGTAGTAGTAGTAGTAGTAGTAGTGTAGTTGTTGTAATAGTAGTTATTGTAGTAGTAGTAGTTGTAGTACTAGTAGTAGTAGTTATATTAGTAGTAGTGATAGTAGTAGCTATA
Organism: Trichopus zeylanicus subsp. travancoricus; assembly: GCA_005019695.1. NCBI lineage: Eukaryota > Viridiplantae > Streptophyta > Magnoliopsida > Dioscoreales > Dioscoreaceae > Trichopus > Trichopus zeylanicus. The sequence goes on along the minus strand of RXID01015648.1, from coordinate 30,812 downwards.
GGAGTTGTAGTAATCGTAGAAGTAATAGTAGTAGTTGAAGTAAGATTATTAGGAGCAGTAGCAGTAGTTGTAATAGTAATAGAAGCAGTAGTAGTTATAGTAGTAGTAGTAGTAGTTGTTGTTGTAATAGTAGTAGTAGTTGTTGTTGTTGTTGTAGTAGTAGTAGTAATAATAGAAGTTGTTGTAGCAGTAGCACTAGTAGTAGCAGTAGTGCTAGTAGTTGTAGTTGTAGTAGTAGTTGTTATTATTGTAGAGTAGAGTGTCAATGTAGTAGTATTAACAGTAGTAGTAGCAGCAGCTGTAGTAATAGTAGCAGCAGCAGCAGCAGTAGTAGTAGTAGTAGTTATTGTTGTTGTTGTTGTTGTTGTGGTGGTGGTGGTGGTGGTAGTAGTAGTAGTGGTACTAATGATAGTAGTAGTAGTACTAGTAGTATTATTAGAAGCAATTGTAGTAGTAGGAGCAGTAGTTGTTGCAACAAGTGTTGTAGTAGTTTTAGAAGTAGTAGTAGTAATAGTTATTGTTGTAGTAGAAGTAATAGTAGTTGGAGTAGTCATAGTAGTTGTAGTAGCAACAAAATTAGTAGTAGTTTTGCTAGTAGCAATAGTAGTATTAGTAGTAGCAATAGTAGTAATAATAGTAGAAGCCGTAATAGTATTTGTAATAGTAATTGTACGAGTAGAAGTAGCAATTGTAGCAAAAGTTTAATTAGTAGAAGTAGTAGTTATAGTAGTAGTCACAACTGTAGATGTAGCAGTTGAAGCAGTAGAAGTAGTAGTAGTAATAGGGGTAGCAGTAATAGTGGCAGTACCTTTTGTAGCAGTCATAGAAGTTCTAGAAGTAGTAGTAGTTGTAGTTGTAGCAATAGTAGAAGTAGTAGTAGCAATCATGGTATAAGTTGCAGTAGTAGTTGTAGTAGCAGCATTTGAAGTAGTAGCAGTATGAGCAGTTACTATCGTAGCTGAAGTATTTGCTGCATTAGCAGCAGTGGTAGCAATAGTAGTAGTAGCAGTTGTAGCCGTAGTAGTAGTAGTAGTAGTAGAAGTAGTAGCAGCAGCAGCAGTAGTCGTAGTAGTAGTGGCAGTAAGAGAAGTTGTAGTAGTAGCAGTAATAGTACTAGTAGTAGTAGGAGATGTAGCGGTCATAGTAGTAGTAGTAGTTGCAGTTGTAGTAGTAGTAGTAGTAGTAGGAGTAGTAGTAATAGTAGCTGTGGTAGTACAAGTAGTTGCAGAAGTAGCAGTAGTAGCAGTAGTAATAGTAGCAGTAGTAGTAGTAGTAGCAGCAGTAGTGGTTTTAGTAAAAGCAATAGTTGTAGTACTAGTAACAGAAATAATAGTAGTAGTAGTAGGTATGGTTGCGGTAGTAGTAGCAGTAGTAGTAATAGTAGTATTAGTAGGAGTAGTTGTAGTATTAGAAGTAGTAGTTGTAGTAGTAGAGGTAGTTGTTGTTGTAGTAGTAGTAGTAGTGGTAGTAGTGGTTGTTATAGTAGTTACACTAGCAATAGTAGTAATAGTAGAAGTAGTAGAGTAATAGTATAACCAGTTGTTGGAGCAGTATTAGTAGTTATAGTTGGAGAATTTGTAGTAATTGTAGTAGGAGTATTAATAGTCATAGTAGTAGGAATAGTAGTTGTAGTTGTAAGGGTTGTTGTAGTAGCCGTAGGAGTAGTAGCTGTATTTATTGCAAAAGTATTAGTAGCAGTAATAGTAGTATTTAGAGTAGAGTAGCAGTAGTATTTGGAGGAGTTATACTAGTAGTAGTAGTAACAATAGTAGTTGTATTAGGAATACTAGTAGTACTAGTAGTAGTCGTAGTAGTAGTAATAGCAGTAGCAGCAACAGTACTAATAGTAGTAGTAGTAGTACTAGCAGTACTAGTAATAGTAGTAGTAGTTGCAGTAGTAGCTGCATTAATCGCATTGTAGTAGTCGTAGTAGTAGGCATAGCTACAACAATAGTACTAGTATTTCTAGTTGTAGCTGTAGTAGTAGTGTAGTAGTAGGAGCAGTAGTAGTAGAAGTAGAGATAGCAGTAGTAAGAGTAGTAGTAAAAGTAGTAGTAGCAGGAGTAGTAGTAGCAATAGGAGTCGCAGTAGTAGAAGCAGTACTAGGAGTAGTAGTAGCAGTAATAGTAGAAGTAGTAGTAGGAGGAGGAGTTTGAGTAGTAGCAATAGGAGTAGTAATAGTAGTAGTTGTTGTTGTTGTTGTTGTTGTAATACTAGTGGTAGTAGTTGTAGTAGTCACAGTAGTAGTAGCAGAAATAGTTGTAGTAGTAGCAGTAGTAATAGTAGTTTTAGTAGTACTAGTCGTAATAAATTATCGTAATAGTTGTAGTAGAAGTAGTAGTAGTAGTAGCAATAGAAGGAGTAGTTGTTGTAAGTAGACATTGCATAGTAGTAGTAGTTATTGTAGTGTAGTTGCAGAAGCAGTAGTTGCAGTAGTTGTTGTAGTAGTAGTAGTACTTCTCGTACTAGTAGCAGCAGCAGCAGCAGCAGTAGTAGTAGTAGTAGTTGTAGTAGCAAGAGTAGTAGTCATAGTAGTAGTAATAGTATTTGTAGTAGCAGCAGAAATACGAGTAGTTGTAGTAGATGATTTTCCAATTGTAGTAGCTACTGCATTAGGAGTAGTAGTTGTAGTAGTAGTCGCAGTAGTAGATGCAGTAGTAGTAGTTGTTGTAGTAGTGCTACTAGCAGAAGTCATATTGGGAATAGCAGTTGTAGTAGCAAGAGTAGTAGTAATAGAAGTAATAGTAGTAGTTGTAGTAGTAGTAGCTATCATAGTAGGACTAATAGTAGTAGTACTAGTAGCAGTTGCAGGAGTAGTAGTAATAGCAGCAGCAACTGTAGTAGTAGTAGTAGTAATAGTAGTAGTAGTATTAGTGGCAGGAATAGGAGTCATAGTTGTGGAAGTAGTTGCAATAGTAGTAGTAGTAGCTGCAGCAGCAAGAGTAGTATTAGTAGCAGAAGTATTAGCAAAAGTTGTAGTGGGAATAGTAGTAGGAGCAGGGCTTGGAGTAGGGGTAGTAGTAATAGTAGTAGTAGTAGGAGCTGTAGTAGTAGCAGTAGCAATGGCAATACTAGTAGTTGGAGGAGCTATATTTGTTATTATTGTAGTTGTAGTAGTGGTAGTAGTAGTTGTTGTAGATGCAGTTGTCGTAGAAGTAGTAGAAGTTGTAGTAGGAGTAGCTGTCGTAGTTGTATGAGTAGTAGTAGTAGTAGTAGTTATAGTAGCATTACTAGTAGTACTAATGCTAGTAGTAGTAGTAGCAGTAGAAGAAGTAGTAGAAGTAGTAGTAGTAGTAATAGTAGCGGGAGT
>RXID01015648.1:0-27482 GCA_005019695.1 Trichopus zeylanicus subsp. travancoricus | reverse complement strand
TAGCATTAGAAGTAGAAGAAGTAGTAGCAGCAATAGTAGTTGTAGTATTAGTAGTAGTAATAGTAGTAGTTGTAGCAGTAGTAGTAATAATTATAGTATTGGCAATAATTATCGTTGTTGGGGTAGTAGTATTAGTAGTAGTTATAGTAGTAGTTGCAGTAATGGTAGTGGTAATAGTAGTAGTGAAAGCAGTAGTAGTAATATTACTAGTAGTACTAATAGTACTAGTAGTATAGTAGTAGCAGCAACAATAGTAGTCGTAAGAGCCGCAGCAGTAGTAATAGCGGTAGTCACAACAACTGTAGTTGTAGTAGCACTAGTAGTAGTGGGTACAGCAGCAGAAGCAGTAGTGTTGTAGTAGTAGTAGTTGTCGCAGTAGTAGTAGTAGTAGAGCTTGTAGTGGTAGAAGTAGTTGTAGTAGCAGTTGGAGTAGTTGTAGCTACAATAGTAGCAGCAGTCACTGTAGTCGAAGAAGGAGTATTAGTCGTTATTGTGGGTCAAGTAGTAGTTTTAGTAGTGGTATTAGTTTTAGTTATATTAGTAGTCGTAGTCGTAGTAGTAGTAGTAATAGTAGTAGTGGTAGCTATAGTAATAATAGTTGTAGCAGTAGTAGCCGTAGTAGTAGAAGTAGTAGTACTAGCCATAGTAGTAGTCGTAGTTGTTGTATATGCAGTAGTAGGAGTAGTAGCATCAGTAGTAGTAGTAGTAGCAAAAGTAGCAGTATTAATAGTAGTAGTGGAAGTAATAGCAGTAGTACCAGTAGTATTAGCAGTGGTAGTTGTAGCTGAAGTAGTAGTAGTGGTAGTAGTGGTAGTAGTAGTAGTAATAGGTGTAGAAGCAGTAGGAGTATTGTTGCAGTAGTAGTAGTTGTTGTAATAGAAGTAGTAGGAGAAGAAGTAGGAGGAGAAGAAGTAGTAGTAGTTGCAGTAGCAACAGTAGCGACAATAATAGTAGTAGCAGAAGTAGAAGTGGTAATAGTAGTAGTAGCAGCAATAGTACTAGTTGTTGTAGTAGTAGTTGTAGTAGCAGTAGTAATAGTGGTTACAGTCATAATAATAGTAGTTGTAGTTGTAGCAGAAAAAGTAGTAGTAGTTGTAGTTGTGCAATAGTAGCAGCAACAGTAGTAGAAGTCGTAGTAGCAGTTGTAGTTGTGCAATAGTAGTTGTTATTGTAATAGTAGTAGTAGCAGCAGCAGCTACTGTAGTAGTTGTAGTATTAGTAGTAGAAGTAGTACTAGTAATAGTAGTAGTAGTTGCGGTAGTAGCTGTATTAATCACATAGAATTACTACTACTCCTACTACTACTAGTAGGCGTAACTACAGTAGTAGTGCTACTAGTTGTAGTTGTTGTAGTAGTGTAGTAGTAGGAGCAGTAGCAGTAGAAGTAGAGATAGTAGCATTAATAGTTGTAGTAGATATCGTAGTAGCTGTAGTACTAGCAATAGGAGTAGTAGCAGCAGTAGTAGTAGCAATAGGAGTAGTAGTAGTAGAAGTAGTTTTAGGAGAAGTAGTAGTAGTAGTATGAGTAGAAGTAGTAGGAGGAGGCGGAGGAGGAGTTGGTCAAGTAGCAATAGGAGTAGTAATAGTAGTAGTAGTAACAGTAGTTGTAGTAGTCACAGTAGTAGCAGTAAAAATAGTAGTAGTAGTAGTAGTGGTAACAGGAGTAGTAGTTGCAGTAGAAGTTGTAGCAGTAGCAGCAGTAGTAGTAGTAGTAGTTGTTGTTGTTGTTGTTGTTGTAGCATTAGGAGAAGCAATAGCAGCAGTTGTTGTTGTAGTAGCGGAAGTAGTAGTAGTCATAGTGGTAGTGATAGTCTTTGTAGTAGTAGCAAGAATACGATTAGTTGTAGTGGATTTTGCAACAGTAGTAGTAGCTGCAACATTAGGAGTAGTAGTCATAGTAGTTGTAGTAGCAATGGTAGATGTAGTAGTTGCTGTTGTTGTAGTAGTAGCAGTAGTGGTAGTAGTAGCAGTAGTAATAGCAGTAGTAGCTATGGTACTTGTAGTGGTCGCAACAGTCGCTGTAGTAGTAGTAATTGTCATTGTAGTTGCAAAAGTCGTGGGAGTAGTATTAGAAGTACTAGTAGTCTTAGTAGTAGTTCTCATATTGTTAGTAGTAGTAGTTCCAATACTATTAGCAGTAGTAGTAATTGCAGTAGTTGTAGCGATGGTTGCAGTGGTAGTGTTAGTAGCTGTTTTCACAGCAGTAGCAACAATAGCAGTATGAGTGGAAGTATTAGTTGTTAAAGTAATAGTAGTAGCAGTAGTAGCAGTAGCAGTAGTAGTACCAGTAGTAGTTCTAGCAGTAGTTATAGTAATAGTAGTAATAGCAGCAGTAGTAGTAGTACTAATAGTAGTAGTAGTAGTAGTAGCAAAAGTTTTAGTAGCAACAGTGGTAGTAGTAGTAGTAGTAATTGTAGTACTAGTAGTAATTGTAGTAGTAGCAATAGTAGTGGTACCAATTGTAGTAGCAGCAGCTGCAGTAGTAGCAGTGGTAGCAATAGTAGTAGTTGTAGTAGAAGCAACGGTGGTGGTAGTAGTGGCAGTAGTAGCAGAAATACTCAAAATAGTTATTGTAGTAGCAATAGTAGCAGAAGTAGTAGCAGTTGTACTAGTAGCAGTTGCAGTAGTAGCAGGTGAAGTAGTGGAAGTACTAGTACTTGGTGTGGTAATAGTACTAGTAGGAAGGGCAACAGCAATAGTTGTAGTTGTAACAATAGTAGTAGAAGTCGTAGTATAGCTGTAGCAGCCATAGTAGTAGTAGTAGCAAAAAGAGAAGCAGTAGTAGTAGTAGTAGCAGTAGTAGTAGTAGGAGTAGGAGTAGTAGTAATTGTAGTAGTAGTAGCAGTGGTAGCAATAGTAGTAGCAGTAGTAATAGTAGTAGTAGTCGCAGCAGTAAACTAAAAGTAGTAGTACAAGCAGTAGTAGTTGTTGTAGTAGCATCAGAAGTAGTAGGTGTCGCAGTAGTAGTACTTGTAGTAATAGTTGTAGCAGTAGCAATAGGAGTAGCACTAGTAGTAGTAGTAGTGGTCGTAGAAGTAGTAGTAGCAAAAGAAATAGTAGTAGTTGTAGAAGTGGTAGTAGTTATACTAGTAGTAAGAGCTGTAGTAGTAGTATTAGTAATAGCTATAATAGTAGCAGTTGTAGTGGTAGTTGTAGTAGTAGTAGTAGGAAAAGAACTAGTAGTAGTAGTAGCAGCAGCAGCAGCAGTAGTACTAGAAGTCATAGTAGCATTGGAAGCAATAGTAGTAGCAACATTAGTAATAGTAGTAGTGGCAGTAATAGTAGTGGTAGTAGTTGTATTAGTATTGGTTGCAGTAATTGTAGTAGCAGTAGTAGTCATCACAGTAGTATAAGTTGTAGTTAGTTGTTGCTGGTAGTAGCAATTGTAACAGTAGTAATAGTAATAGTAGTGGTAGAAGTAGTAGTAGTTGTAGTAGTGGTAGTAGTAGCTGCAGGAGTAGTAGTGTCAATAGTTGCAGTAGTAGCATTAGTAGTAGTTGTACCAGTAGAAGTAGTTGTTGTAGCAATAGTTGCAGTAGTAATTGCAGTAGTAGTAGTATCAATAGTGGCTGTAGTCATAGCAATTCTAAAACTATCAGTTGTAGAGAAGTAGAAGTTGTAGTGGTAGTAGTCGTAATAGTTGTTATAGTAGTACCATTAGTAGTCGTAGCAACAACAATAATAGCAGCAGTAGTAGTAGTAATACTAGTAGTTATAGCAGTTGTAGCTAAAGTAGTAGTAGAAATAGGGGCAGTAGTATTAGTAGAGTCAGTAGTAGTGGTAATATTAGTAAGAGAAGTAGTAGTAGCAGTACTAGTAGCAGTAGTCAGAGTAGGAGACATAGTAGCCGGAGCAATAGTAGGAGTTGTAGTGGAAGTAGTAGTAGTTTTAGTACTAGTAGAAGTAGTAGAAGTCGCAGGAGTCATAGTTGTAGCCGTAGTCATAGTAATAGTAGTCGTTGTTGTAGTTGTTGTAGCCGTAGGCATTGTCGTAGAAGTAGCTGTAGTAGCAAAAGTACTAGTGACAGAGAAGTGGTGGTAGTACTTGTAGTTGTAGTAAAAGTAGTAGTAGTAGTAGTAGTAGTAGTAGTAGTAGTAGAAGTAGTAGTCATACTAGTGGGAGTAGTTGAAGCTGTAGTAGTTGTTGTCGTCGAAATAGTTGAAGTAGTAGTAGAAGTAGTAGAAGTAATAATAGTAGCAGCAATAGTAGAAGTAGTAGCAGTTGCAACAGCAGCAGCAGTAGAAGTAGTAGTAGTAGTAGTAGTAGGAGTATCAATAGTAGTTGTAGTAGTAGTACTAGTGGTAGGAGTATCAATAGTTGCAGTGGAGGTTGTAGTAGTAGTAGCAGTAGGGTAGTAGTGGTAGTAGTAGAAGCTACACTAGTGTCTGTAGCAGCTATAGTTGTTGTAAGAATAGTAGTAGTAGTAGTAGTAGTAGTAGCAGCAGCAGCAGCAGCAGCAGTAGTAGTAGTAGTAGTAGCAGCAGCAGCAGCAATAGCAGAAGTAATAGTAGTAGTAGTAGTAGTAGTAGCAATAGCAGTAGTGGTTGCAGTAGGAGCTGAGTCATAGTAGGTGTTGTATTCGTAGTAGTAGTAGGATTAGCAGTAGTTGCAGTAGAATTAGTTGAATTAGTAGCAGCAGTAGTAGTAATAGTTGTACTTGCAGCTGTAGCAGTTGTTGTTGTAGTAGTAGTAATAGGAGCAGTAGTAGCAGTTGGAGTAATCGTAATAGTAGTAGAAGTAGTAGCAGCAGTAGTAGTAGTAGTAATAGTAGCAGTAGTAGGCCTGTTGTGGTAGAAGTAGTAGTTGGAGTAGTACTAGTAGTAGTAGAAGTAGTAGGAGTGTTAGTATTACTTGGAGATGTTGATGTTGTTGTAGTAGTCTTAGTATTAGTAGTAGTAGTGTCAGTAGTAGTAGGAGTAGTAGTAGTGGCTATTGTACTAGTAGTAGAAGTAGTAGTAGTAGTAGTTGTTGTTGTTGTAGTAGCAGTAGTACTAGTAGTAGTAGTAGGAGTGGTAGAAGTAGCAGGAGTCGGATTAGGATTAGGAGTTGTAGCAACAGTAGTAGTAGTAGTTGTTGTCTTAGTCCTAGTTGTAGTAGTAGTTGTAGTAGTAGTAGTCACAGTAGGAGTTGTAATAGTAGTAGTAGTAGTAATAATAATAATAATAACAGTAGTCATAGTAGTAGCAGAAGTGGTAGCAGCAATAGTTATAGTAGTAGCAGCAATAACAACAACATTAGTAGTAGTAGTGTAAATCATCGTAGCAGTAGTAGTAGTAATTGGAGTTGTAGCGGGAGTAGTTGTTGGTGTAGCAGTGGTAGTAGTAATAGTGGTAGCAGTAGCAGCAGTAGTAGCGATAGTTATACTAGCAGCAGGAGCAGTAGTAGTAGTAATAGTAGTAGCAGTAGTAGTAGTAACTGTAGTAGTAGTAGTAGTAGTAGTAGTGGTAGTTCTAGTAGTAGTAGTAGCACCAGCAGTGGTACTAGTAGTAGTAGTTGTTGCAAAAGTAGCAGTAGTAGTTGTAGTTGTAGTAATTGTGGTAGTTGCAGTTGTAGCATCAATAGTGGTGGCAGTGGTCGCAATTATAGCAGTACAACTAGTAGTAGTAGTTATTATAGTAGTAGTAATAACAATAGTAGTAGTAGTTGTTGTTGTTGTAGTAATAGTGGTTCCAGTAGTAGTAGTTGTGGTAGTTGTAGTAGTTGTTGTAACAGTAGTAGTTGTTGTTGTAGTAGTATTAGCAGTAGTAGTAGTAATATTAATGGCAATAATAGTTGAAGTGGGGACAGCGACAGTAGCAGTAGTACTAGTCATACTAGCAGTAGTAATTAGAGCAGTAGTACTAGTGCTAGTAGTAGTAGCGGTAGTAGTAATAGTAGTAGTACTAGTTGTAGCCGCAATAGTGGTAGCAATAGCGGTAGTAATTGTAGTAGTAGTTTTAGTAGTAGTAGTACTATTAGTAGTAATAGTAGTTGTTGTAGTAGTAGTAGTTGTTGTTGTTGTAGTAATAGTAGTGCCAATAGTTGTAGAAGTAGAAGTAGCAACAGTAGCAGCAGGAGTAGTAGCAGTAGCAGCAGCAGTAGCAAAAGTAGTTGTAGTAATAGAAGTGCTTGTTACAGTAGTAGTACTAGTGGTAGTAGCAGCAACATCAGTAGCCACAATAGTAGTAGTAGTAGTAGTAGTAGTAGTAGTAGAGTTAGTTGTATTAGTAATAGTCATAGTTGTAGTAGCGATTGCCACATTAGTAGCTACAACCGCAACTGCAATAGTAGAAGTAGTAGTGGCAATAGTAGTAATAGTAATAGTAGTAACAATAGGAGGAGTAGCAGTAGTAGAAGTAGTAATGGTCACAATTGTAGCAGTAATAATAGCAGTAGTAATAGTTGCAGTAGTAGTAGCAGCAGCAGCAATAGTAGTAGCAATAGCAGTAGTTGCAGTGCTACTAGTACTCCTAGCAGCAGTAGTAGTTGTAGTAGTAGTAGTGGTACTAGTAGGAGTAGTAGTTGGAATACATGTTGGAGATGGAATAGTAGTTGGAGTAGTAGTACTAGTAGTACTTGTAACGGGAGTAGTACTTGTAGTTGTAGTAGCTATAGTAGGAGTAGCAGCAACGGTAGTAGAAGTCATAATATTAGTTGTAGTAGCAGTAGTAGGAGTAGAAGTAGTAGTTGTTGATGTTGTAGTAGCAGTAGTAGTAGTAATAGTAGCAGCCAGAGTAGTAGTTGTAGTAGTAGTGGTAGTAGTAGTGATAGTAGTAGCAGTAGTAGTAGTAGTACTAGTAGTAGTAATATTTATAGTAGTAGAAGTAGTAGTGGTACAAGTAGTAGGAGTATTACTCATACTAGAACTAGCATTAGTAGCAGAAGTAGTAGTATAGTAGTAGAAGAACTAGTAGTAGCAGTAGTAGCAGTCGTAATAGTAAAAGCCATAGTAGTAGTAATTGTAGAAGTATTAGTTGGAGTAGAAGTGGTAATAGCTGTAGTTATACTAGTAGTATTAGTAATCGCAATAGCAGTAATAGTAGTGATAGTGGTACTAGTAATAGTACTAGTAGCAGTAGTAGTAATAGAAGTACTAATTATAGTAGTAGTAGTAGTAGTAGTATTAGTAGTAGTAGGAGTGGCAGTAGGAGTAGTAGCAGTAGTAGTAGTAGTAGTAGTAGTAGTAGTAGTAGTAGTAGTAGTAGTAGTAGTAGTAGTAGTCAGTAGTAGTGGTTGTTGTTGTTCTTGTAATTGTAGTAGTTGTAGTAATAGTAGCAGTAGCAGTAGCTGTAGTAGTTGAAATGGTTGTAGCAGTAGTTGAAGAAGTAGAAGTAGTAGTACTAGTAGTAATAGTAGTAGTAGTAGTAGTAGTATTAGTTGTAGTAATAGTAGTAGTAGTAGTAGTAGTAGTAGTAATATTAGCAATGGTAGGAATATTAGTTGTACTAGTAGTAGTTGTTGTTGTTTTTGTTGTAGTAGTAGTAGTTTTAGTAATACAAGTTGCAAAAGTAGTATTAGTATTTGAAGTAGAAGTAGTAGTTGTTGTAGTAGTAGTAGTTTAAGTAGTAGTAGGAGAAGTAGGAGTAGTAGTAGCAGTAGTTGGAGCGGTAGTAGTTGTTGTTATAGTAGTAGGAGTAGTAGTAGTGGTAGCAGTAATATCAGTGGTTGTTGTAGTAGTTGAAGTAGTAGTAATAGTAGCGGTAATATCAGTGGTTGTTGTAGCAATTGGAGTGGTAGTAGTACCAGTAGCAACAGTAGTAGTAGTAGTAGTAGTAGCAGCAGTAGCAGTAGTTTTTTGAAGAGTATTAGTCGTAGTAGAAGTAATAGAAGTAATAGTAGTTATTGTAGTAGTAGTTGTAGTAGTAGATGTAGTAGTAGGAGTAGCAGTAAGAATAGGAGTTTGAGTAGTAGTAGTAGTAGTAGAAGTAGATGTAGCAGCAATGGTAGTTGTAGTATGTGTAGGATGAGTTATAGAAGCAGTAATAGTAGTAGTTGTAGTAGTAGCAGGAACAACAGTAGTAGTATTAGTAGTAGTAATTGTTGTAGCTGTTTGAGTAGTAGTGCAGTATTATAGTAGTAGTGGTATTAATAGTAGTTGTACTAGAAGTACTAGCATTAGGAGTAGAAGTAGTAGTACCAGCAGTAGTAGGAGTAGGATTAGTTGTAGTAGTTGTTGTAGTAGTTGTAGGAGGAGTAGGAGTAGAACAAGGAATAGGATTAGTTGTAGTAGCAGCTGTAGTAGTAGTAGTATTAGCAGTAGGAGCAGTTGCACAGTAGTAGGAGGCGGACTAGTAGTAGCAGTAGTAGTTGAAGAAGTAGTAGCATCAGTTGTAGTAGTAGTAGTAGCAATAGTAGTAGTTGTAGTACTAGCCGTAATAGTAGTAGTAGTAGTAGTAGTATTAGTAGTAGTAATTATCGTAGTTCTAGCAGTAGTGTATAAGTAGTAGTAGCAATAGTAGTAGTAGTAGTAGTAGTAGTAGTAGGAGCAGCAGTAGTAGTAGTAGTAGTAGTTGTAGCGGTAGTTGTATTGGCAATAGGAGTAGTTGTAGAAGTTGTAGTAGTAGTAATAGTAGCAGCAGCAGTAGTAACAGTTGTGGTAGCAACTTCAGAAGTAGTTGTAGTTGCAGTAGTAGTAGAAGTGACAACAACAACGGCAGCAGCAGCAGCAGCAGCAGTAGTGAAGGAATAGAAGTAGTAGTAGTATAAGTAATAGTAGTAGCAGTAGTATTAGGAGTAGTAGTACTAGCAATAATAGAAGTTGTTGTTGTAGTAGTAGTAGTTGTTGTATTAGTAGTATTACTAGCAGTAGTAATAGCAGTAGTAGCAGCAGCAGTAGTAGTAGTAGAAGTAGTAGCAATAGCTGTAGTAGCAATAGTAGAAGTAGTAGTTGAAATAGTAGTAATAGCAATAGTAGCAGTAGTTGCTGTAGTTGTAGTAGTAGGAGTAGTAGTAGTAGTAGTTGTATTAGTAGTAGTAGTAGCAAAAGTTATCATAGTAGGAGTAGTAGTGGTAGTAGTAGAGGTAGTAGCACTAGTAGTAGTGGTAGTCATAGCAGAAGTAGTAGCAGTAAAAGGATAACTTGTAGTAGTAGTAGACGTAGTAGCAATAGTAGTAGTAATTGTAGTAGTAGGAGTAGTAGTAATAATAGTAGTAGTAGTTGTTGTTGTAATAGAAGTAGCAGTAGTAGGATTAGTAGTAGTAATAGTAGTAATAGTAGTAGTAGTAGTAGTAGTAGTAGGAGGAGGTGGAGGAGGAGGAGTAGCTGTAGTAGCAATAGTAGTAGTTGTAGTAGTTGCGAAAGTAGTTGTAGTTGCAGTAGTACTCGTAGTATTAGTCGTAGAAGTAGTAGTAGTTGTTGTTGTAGTAGTAGTAGTAATACTAGAAGTAGAAGTAGTAGTAGTAGCGATAGTAGCAGTATTAGTAGTAGTAGGAGTAGTTGTAGTAGCACTACTAGAAGTTGTAGTAGTAGTAGAAGTAGTAGTAGCATGAGTAATAGTAATAGTAGCAATCATTGGAGTAGTAGTAGTGATATTAGTAATTGTTGTTGTAGTAGTGTTGTAGTAGTAGCAGTATTAGTTGTAATAGAGGTAGTAGCAGTAGCAGTAGTAGCAGTACTATTAGCTGTAGTTGTAGCAGAAGGAGTAGTAGTAGTAGTACCAGTTATAGTAATATTTGTTGCAGTAGTAGGAGTAACAGTAGTTTTATTTGTCGTAGTAGTGGTAGTGGTAGCAGAGGTAGCAGCGGTAATAGGAGAAGTAGCTGTAGTGGTAATAGTAGCAGGAGTAGTAGTAGTAGATGTAGTTGTAGTAGTTGTAGTAGTAATTAATGTAGTAGTAGTAGTCGTAGTAGTAGTAGAAATAGTAGTAGTGGTAGAAGTAGTAGGGGGAGGAGGAGCACTAGTTATAGCGGCAGCAGTAGTAGTAGGAGAAGTAGCTGTTGAAATAGTAGTTTCAGTAGTTGTAGTATGACTGACAATAGTAGCAATAGTAGTAGTAGCCATACTAGTAGTAGTAGTAGCAGGACCACTAGTAGTAGCAATAGCAGTATCAGTAATAGAAGTAGAAGCAGTAGTTGTAGTTGCAGTAGTAGTAGTTCTTGCAGTAGTTGTAGTTGTAGTAGTAGTTTTGGTAGTAGAAGTTGAATGAGTTGTAGTATTAGTAGCAGTAGTCGCAAATATAGTAGTTGTAGTAGTAGCGTTCTCAGTAGTAGTAGTTGTCGTAGTTGTAGTAGTAGCGGTAGCAGTAGTGGTAGTATTAGCAGCTGTTGTAGTAGTCGTAGTAGTAGAAACTATAATAGTAGCAATAGTAGTAGTAGTAGTAGTAGTAGTAGTAGCAATTCTAGTAGCCGTAGTAGCCGCAATGGCTGTAGTTGTTGCAGTGGAAGTAGTAGTAGTAGTCGTTGCAGTAGTTGTAGTAGTAGTAGTAGCTATAGCTGTTGTAGTGGTAGTTGTAGTAGTCCTAGCAGAAGTAGTAGTAGTTGAAGTATTAATAATAATAGTAGCAGAAGTAGTAGTTGTAGTTGTAGTAGCAATAGTAGTAGCAAAAATAGGACTAGCAGTAGCAGTTGTGGTAGTAGAAGCAGCAACAGCAGCAGGAGTAGTAGCTGTAGCAATAGTAGTTGCAGTAGTAGTGGCTACAGTGCCAGTAGAAGTAGTAGTCGTAGTGGTGGTGGTAGTAGTAGCAGTAATCGTATTAGTAGTAGTAATAGTAGTAGTTCTTAGAGTAGTAGTAGTACTAGTAGTAGTAGTTATAATAGTAGTGTAGTGGTAGTAGTAGTAGTAGTAGCAATAGAGGTAGTAGCTGTAGCAATAGAGGTAATAGTAGTAGTAGTAGTAGTGGTAGTAGCTGTAGTAGTATCAGTAGTAGTAGTAGCAGCAGTAGTAGTCACAGCAGTAGTAGCTAGTGTAGTAGTCGCGGTAGGACTAGTAGTAGCAGAAGTAGCTATAGTAGCAACAGTAGTAGCAGCAGTAGTTGGTATAGTAGTGTCGTATCAGTAGCTATTGTGGTAGAAGTAGAGGTAGTAGTAGTAGAATTTGTAGTAGCAGCAATAGTAATAGTAGTTGTAGTAATCATTGTTGTAGTAGTAGCAGGACTAGTTGTAGTAGAAGTAGTAGTTGCAGTCATAGTTGTAGCTATAGTCGCAAAAGTAGTAGTTGTAACAGTCATAGATGTAGTTGCAGAACTATTAGCAGCAGTAGTAATAGTATTAGCAGTAACAATATTAGTAGCACTAGTAGTAATAGCAGTAGTATGTTTAGTTGAAATAGCAGTAGTTGTAGTAAAAGAAGTAGTAGTAGTTGTAGCAGTAGTAAGTGAGTAGCTATAATAGTAGCAACAGCAGTAGTAGTAGTAGTAGTTTTTTAAGTAGTAGTAGTAGTAGTAGTAGTAGTAGTAGTATAAGTAGTAGTGGTAGAAGCATTTGTAGTCGTAGTAGTAGAAGAAAGAGTAGTAGCGGTAGCACAAGTAGTAGCAGAAGTAGTTGTAGTAGTTGCACTAGTAGTAGCGGTAGTAGTAGTAGTAGTAGTAGTAGTAGTAGTAGGAGTAGTAGCAGTTAAAGCACTAGTAGCAGGAGCAGTAGTAAGTGTAGTCGCAGTTGTAGTAGTAGAACTAGTTGTAGTAGTAGAACTAGCGGTAGTAGTAGTAAGAGCAGTAGCAGTGGCAGTTGTAGGAGTAATAGTTGTTGTTGTTGTATTAGTTGCAGTAGTTGTAGTAGTAGTACTAGTGGTAGTTGTTATCGTAGTAGCAGTAATTGTAGTAGCAGTAACAATAGTGGCAATAGTAGTAGCAGTAGTGGTTGTAGTCGTAGAAATAGAAGTAGTTGAAGTAGTTGCAGAGTAGTAGTAGCAGCATAAGTAGTAGGAGTAATAGTGTTAGTAGCAACAGTTGCAACAGTAGCAACAGCGGCAGTAGTAGTACTAGTTATAGTAGTATTAGTTGTAGTAGTTGTTGTAGTAGCAATAGCAGCAGCTGTAATAGTAGTTGTAGCAGCAGTCGCTGTAGTAGTAATAATAGTAGTCGTAGTAGCTGTATTAGTAGCAGTAGCAACAACAACAATAGTAGCGGTAGTAGTTGTAGCAGTAGTAATAGTCTCAATAGCAGTAGCACCAACAGTAGCAGTAGTAGTAGCAGTAGTAGTGGTAGTAGTACTACAAGTAGCAAAAGTAGTTGTCGTAGAAGTAGAAGTAGTAGTAGTTGTTGTTGTAGTAGTAGTTGTCGTAAAAGTTGTAGTTTTAGTAGTTGTAGCAGTTGTAGTTGTGGGAGTAGTTGTAGGAATACGTGAAGGAGAGGGAATAGTAGTAGGAGTTGTAGTACGAAGAGTAGTAGTAGTAGGAGTTGTAATAGTAGTAGTAGTAGTAGGAGTAGCATTTGCGGTCGTAGTAGTCATAGTAGTAGTACTCATAGTCATAGTAGGAGTAGTAGTAGTTGGAGTAGTAGCAGTTGGAGCAATATTCATTGTTGTCTTTGTTGTTGTTGTAGTAGTAGTAGTAGTTGCAAAAGTAGCAGTAGTAGTTGAAGTGGTAGAAATAGAAGTAGTAGTTGTAGAAGTACATATAGTAGGAGCAGTAGTAGTAGTAGTAGGAGTAGTTGGAGGAGTAGGTGCAAGACTAGAAGCAGTAGTAGGAGCAGGAGGAGTAGTAGTAGTACTAGGAGTTTTAGTAGTAGTAGTAGGAGTGGTAGTAAGAGGAGCAACAGTAGTCGTAGTAGTAGTGGCTGTATGAGTAGAAGTAGCAGTAGTTGTTGGAGTAGTTGCAGTACTAGGTGTAATAATATGGGAGTAGTAGTAGTACAAGTAGCAATAGTAGTAGTTGTAGTTGTAGTAGTAGTAGTTTCAAGAATAGTAGTAGTAGGAGCAGTAAAAGTAGTAGTAGCTGTAGTAGTTGTCGTAGTTGGAGTAGTAGTAGTAGTAATAGTAGTAGTAGTAGTAGTAGTAGTAGTAGTAATAGTAGAGTAGTAGTAGTTGTTGTTGTAATAGCTGTAGTAGTAGTTGAACATGTTGTAGCAGCAGGAGTAGTAGAAGTGGTAGTAGTAGTTTGTTGTTGTAGCAGTAGTTGTAGTAGTAGTAGTATTAGTAGTAGTTCTAGTAGAAGCAGTAGTACTTGCAGTAGTGGTAGCAGTAGCAATAGTAGCAGGAGTCATAGTAGTAGTATTAGGAGTAGGAGTAGTAGTAGCTGTAGTAGTAATAGGTGTAGTAGTTATACTAGCAGCAGTAGTTGTAGTTGTAGTAGTTGGACTAGTAGTAGTAGCAATAGTAGTAGTAGTTGTAGTACTAGTAGTATTAGTTGTTATTGTTGTGATATTAGTAATAGTAATTGTAGTAGTTCTTGGAGTAGTTGTGGTGCTAGTAGTTGTAGTTGTAGTAGTTGTGCACTAGTACTAGTAGCAGCGATAGTAGTAGTATTAGTTGTAGTAGTAGAAATAGGAGTAGCAGCAGTAGCAGTCGTAGTAGTAGTTGTAGTAGCAATCGGAGTAGTTGTAGTAGTAGTAGCAGCAGCAGCAATCGGAGTAGTTGTTGTTGTTGTTGTAGTAGTAGTAGTTATTGTGGTGGTGGTAGCATTCGTAGCAGTAGCAATAGCAGTAGTAGTCGTAGTTGTTGTTGTTGTAGTAGTGGTAGAAGTAGTATTAGTAGTAGTAGTAATAATAGTAGGAGTGGTAGTGGTAACAATAGTTGTAGTTGTAGTAGTAGTTATAGTAGTAGCAGCCGCAGAATTACGACTCCAAATACTCCTCCTACTTGTGCAACTACTGCTACTACTCCTACTCCTACTCCTACTACTACTTCTGCCACTTCTCCTACTCCTACTACTACTACCACCACTTCCACTACTACTGCTACTATTGTTACAACTTCTACACCAATTCTTGCTCTTGCTAATACTACTACTACTCATGTTCCTAGTACAGCGACAACTAATCTTATTGTTGCTGCTATTACTACTACAACTTCTGCTACTACTACTGCTGCTGCTGTTGCAGCTATGTCTACCGCTACTCCTACTATTACGACGAATACTGCTACTACTACTACTAGTCTTAATACTACTTGTCTTACTACTGCTACCACTACAGCAACAACAACAACAACTAATACTGCTACTACTGTTATTGCAACACCTACTGCGACTACTACAACTACAACTACGCATACTACTACTATTCTTCCGCTTCTGACACTAATACTACTACTAATGCCAACGTAACTAGAACTACTTCTACGACTACTGCTGCTACAACTGCTACTGCTGCTACCACTACTACTACTACTACTACTATTACGATTACTACTACTACTACCACTATAACTACTACTACTACGACGACGACTACAACTATTACAACTCCTACTCCTACTACTGCTGCTGCTACTACCCCACCTACAACTACTACTCCGACTACTATAACTACAATAGCTACTACTACTCCCACACCAACTTGTACTACTACTACTACTATAACTAATACTAATATTACAACTACTGCTACTATTACTAGTACTCCAACTCGTATTATTACTATTACTAATGCTAATACTACTACTACTACTACTACTACTACTACTACTACTACTACTACTACTACTACTAGTACTACTATTACTACTACTACTAATACTACTACTACTAATACTACTACTACGAATACTACTACTACAGCCTCTACATTCCTACTACTACTACTCCTACTACTACTACTACTACTACTACTACTACTACTACTACTACTACTACTACTACTACTACTACTACTTCTACTACTACTACTACTTCTGTCTTCTACTACTACTACTACTTCTACTACTACTACTACTACTATTACGACTACTTCAACTGCTAATACTGCCTCTCATACTGCTAATACTACTGCAATATTTGTTGTTGTTGTTTTTCTTATAATTGTCGTAGCAACAGTAGTAGTAGTTGTAGTAATAGTTTTTGTAGAAGCAGGAGTAGAATCAGTAGTAGTTATTGGAGGAGTAGTAGTAGTAGCTATAGTTGTCGTAGTAGTAGTAGTAGTAGTAGTAGTGGCTGTTGTTGCAGTAGTACCTGTTGGAGTAATAATAGTAGCAAGAGTAGTAGTAGTAGTAGTAGCAGTAAGAGTAGTAGCAGCAGCAGTAGAATTAGTCGTAGTAAAAGTAGTAGTAGTAATAGTTGTGGTAGAAATATTAGTAGAAGTAGCAGTTGCGGTAGTAGCGGTACTGGCAGTAAAGGTAGTGGCAGTGGTCGTAGCGGTAGTAATAGTTGTAGTAGTAATAGCGCTAGTAGCAGTTGTAGCTGTAGTAGCAGTAATAATATTGCCACTAGTAGTAGTTGTAATAGTAGCATTAGCCATAGTAGTAGTAGTAGCATTAATAGTAGTAGCTATAGTAGTTGCAGTAGTAGCAATAGTAGTTGCAGTAGTAGTAGTAGGAGTAGTAGTAGTAGTATCAATAGTAGTTGCAGTAGTAGTAGTAAAAGTAGTAGTAGGAGTAGTAGTAGTAGTAGCAGTTGTACTAGTTGCAGCAGTACTACGAGTAGTAGGTGTAGCAGTAGCAGTAGTAGCGGTAATAGCAGTAGCAGTTGAGCAGTACTAGTACTGGAGGTAGCACTAGTAGCAGTAGAGCAGTAATAGTAGTTGTAGTAGTTGTAGTAGAAGTAGTAGAAGTTGTAGTATTAGAATTAGTAGTAGCTATAGTAGTTGTAGCGGCAGTTGTAGTAATAAGGCAAGTAATGGTAGTAGTAGAAGTCGAAGTAGTGGTACTAGTACTCGCAAAAGTAGCAGTAGTAATGGTAGTAGTAGTAGTAGTTGTTGTTGTTGTTGACAAAGAAGTAGTAGTAGCTGTCGTTGTCGTAGTTGTTGTAGTGGTTGTAGTGGTGGTTGTTGTAGTTGTTGTAGTAGTAGTAGTAGCAGTAGTAGTAGGTGTCATAGTAGTAGTAGTAGTAGGTGTCGTAGTAGTAGTAGTAGTAGTAGTAGTAGTAGTAGTAGTAGGTGTCGTAGTAGGAGTAGTAGTAGTAGTAGTAGTAGTAGTAGCAGAAGCAGTAATAATAGTAGTAGTAGTAGCTATAGTAGCTGAAGTAATAGCAGCAACAACAGTTGTAGTAGTAATAGTAGCAGTTGCTGTAGTAGTAGTAATGGACATTGTTATACTAGTTGTGTTGGTAGTGGAGTATTGGCAGTAGGAGCAGTAGTGGTAATTGTAGTAGTACTAGCAGTTGCGGCAGCAGAAGTAGTTGTAGTAGCAGCAGTTGTAATAGTAGTAGTAGCTGTAGTAGTCATAATGGCCGCAATTCTCGTTGTAGTAGTAGTCATAATAGTAGTAGTAGTATTAGTTGTAGCTGTAGCAGTAGTAGTCATCGTAATATATGTATTAGCAATAGTAGCAGTTGTAGTAGTAGTAGTACTAGGAGTAGGAGAAGTAGAGTAATAGCAGTAGCAGTAGTTGTAGTAGCACAAGTCAAGTTACTATTAGTCATGGTAGTAGCAGCGGCAGTAGTAGAAATAGAAGTATAGTAGCTACTACAGAAAAGTAGAACCCTGTTGTACGGAAGTATAGTAGCTACTACAGAAAAGTAGAACCCTGTTGTACAGTACAGTAGCAGCTAGAGCTACGGAATAAGAAGTCAAAGCCTAGCAAGAGGACGAGCCTAGCCAAAGGACGAGCTACCAGCCTATGACAGCGACGTCTTTTGGCGTCTTTTGTAAAGGCTACGCCTTAGGATAAGAGGGCTACGCCTAGGACAAGACTTCCATTGGAGTCTTATGTAAAGGCTATAGGCCTACTCTAGTATAGGCTACTATTATGCTGATGTAAGCGCTTAGCTCATACCACCAGCTAATGTGAGCGCTTATATCACCGTGCCCTCTATATAAGGGGCACGCCTCCATTGTAAATGAGCATCGAAGAAATCGTAGAAAAATCGTAGAAATCTTAGAAATCGCAGGAGCTTGAGAAATAGCAATAAGAATCTGAAAGTTTCCCCATATCTTCTCCTTATTTCTTGTTGCTACTTTCGTTCTTAAGAAACGCTTCCGAGACCTTGAACATTTCGGCGAGCATCGCCGGCGTTAGGGAGGTCGAATTCATGGTATCAGAGCTAGCTAAAGATATGGCGGAGTAGAACCCCCAAGTGGTCAAGGTGCCAAGAGTGCGAGGTAAGGATCGTAATTACCCAAATCCTGATTTTCACTACTGTGTTCAGATTTTGTGTTAAGAATTCATAAGGGCTATCTTTTTCCTTTGTGGTATTATGCGGATTAGAATTAAGCATGGTTTTATACGGACTAGGTGAAGAGCTTTGCATAAGGAAAAAGGACAGGTCCTAACTTGGCAGTGAAGGCGAGTGGCCGTGAGTAAGCCCAAGGGCACACCTGTATGATCCTGAGCATTGCTTTAATCTAGTGGGGAATTGCCATGTTTAACCTAATACTGGAATTTATCCTTGGGAAATTGTGGTAACTGTGAACTTTTAGCCCATATGTCTGAAGCATGGGAAAAATCCATTCAGGAGGGGTATGAACATTCCCAAACCTCTAGCCTTGAGTATCTTGACCTTGCTTTAGTAACAAAAGTTTCCACCAACCAACTAGCTCACAACTTGTCTGTTATTTACGACAAAACCTGTATTCCATCAAGAGTTAACTTAAAGAACTTAAAACAACTCGTCGAACTGCATCAAACTTGCACACAAGAGATCTCGAGACTCGAGATTTCTCTGAGAACTTTAACAATTGCAGTCCTAGACAGCAGGCCCCTTTCAAAACAGGAGGCCCGAGAACTAGTACTTGAGGCGTTCAGGCAACAACCCCAGCAAAGAGAACCAGGCGACAGCCTTGAACGGCTGGACAAGCTTCTCCAACAGCACAAGAGGCGCACGCGAAGGCCTCAGGAGGCACGAGGCAAACTAAGGGTCTTTCGAAATCCTTATCAGATACTTGCTGAGGAAGTGCAAAAGCTTGAAGGGTGATGGCTTACTACCTGCCTACCCCATGGGAAAACTACTACAATTGGTGTTATCAGGCCCAGCAAAGCTACCGACAATCTTACAGCAATTATTATGAGTACGAGGCTCCGGAGGAGGAGTACTTCACCAGAGGAGACAATTACCCTCTAACATCTTTTTATTACAGGCCTTCTTACAACACCAACTTTGCGCAATTCAAAGAGAGCCCTTTTTATGCGCAGTATCTACAAGAAATTTAAGAAGCACAATGCAAAGAGACTGTCAAACTCCTTGATGAAACCATCAACGACCGTCAGGAAGCCATCCTTGACGATGGCTGCGGCTCTACATCCTCTGACGAGTACGACGCCGACGCCGACTCCAACCCGTCGGATTCATCAGCTGACCCAGTGATAGATGAGGACCGTCACTCCTCTTTATCAACCGAGGACCAGAGTGTTGCTACCCATGACATCTCAGAGGAAGAAGAAGCCCAAAGTCTGTACAGCTCCCTTAACCCACCTAAGCAGGAGGAAGCAGTTTATGTTCTGGGAGAACTAGAAGGAGGGTATCGCCCTCAGGTAACGCTGCCTGACTTCCAAGAAAACTGTTCTCATTCTTGGCAGCATAACGACTTCGTGCAGCCATAAGAAGAAAAGTGCGTGTGCTGCAAGAGCCAAACAATACAGCGGGCAAGGATTCATTGCCCCAAATGCAAGGTTACTGCCTGTAACCTATGTGGACCCTATTACTTTAAAACAGTGGTCCCAGTTACACCGGCTCCACCAGAACCATTCCCCAACCAGAGGCTGATGCAAGAACAGCTGCACTACATTGTAAGGTGTGAAGGGGAAATTGAATGGCTGAAGAAGTAGGTGGACTATTACAAAGAAAGAGTCAAGGAATTAGAGCTAGGTGCAAGCCTGCAAAAGGACTCTAAGAAGCTTAAAGAAAAGGAAGCAGAAGCAAGCGAGGAACTTGAATACACCAGTATCCTACTACAGGAAAGTGTCTACAAGAGAATAGCTAAAGGAGAGGCTCAACCGAAGCCCGGACCAAAAATAGTAAAGAATATGCTCTACAATATGAATATTGAACTTGAGATACCTAACATTCCTAGGTTCCAAGTCAGAGCCATACTAGACACAGGAGCAACAACCTACTATATTGATGAAGCCTCAGTACCACCAGAAGCACTAGAGA
Organism: Trichopus zeylanicus subsp. travancoricus; assembly: GCA_005019695.1. NCBI lineage: Eukaryota > Viridiplantae > Streptophyta > Magnoliopsida > Dioscoreales > Dioscoreaceae > Trichopus > Trichopus zeylanicus. The sequence continues at coordinate 8,386 of RXID01015648.1, read as the reverse complement.
AGAATAGCTTCGTGGTACAATTCAGCGGGATAAATTCAAAGCAATCGACGGACAAAAAGCTAAAGGGTGGAAGGATGCACATTGGGGATAACAGCTTCAAGATCCCCTACACTTACAGCTTCAAAATGGAGCTAGGTGATGGCATCCAGATGATAATTGGATGCAACTTTATTAAAGTCATGCAAGGAAGAGTTCGGATAGAAGGTAACATTATAACCTTCTATAAAAATTTAACTATTATCAGTACTACTCCTACAGCATCGGTGGCCGCCGCCGTAGAAGAGTTAGAGCTGGAGGAAGAAGAGTATATTGATATCCAGCAATCAGTATACTACAATACAGGGCTCAGCAGGGAGTCCTTCCTCCAAAAGTTTCAACCAGCAATAACAAGGCTGAAGGAAGCAGGGTTTATTGGCGAAAACCCGTTAAAGCACTGGGCAAAGAACAAAGTGGTGTGCCATCTGGATATCAAAAATCCAGACTTTGTTATAGAAGATCGTCCTATGAAACATGTCACCCCACAATTGCAAGACACCTTCAAAACGCACGTAGAAGCCCTACTGACCATGGGAGTCATCCGGCCAAGTAAAAGTCGGCACAGAACAACGGCCTTCATCGTAAGGTCATGAACAACCGTCGACCCGACTACAGGTAAAGAGGAGAAGCGAAAAGAGAGAATGGTCTTCAACTACAAGCGTCTTAATGGCCTTACAAACAAAGACCAATACAGCCTCCCAGGGATCAATACTATCCTAAGGAGGGTAAGCCACAGTAAGGTCTACTCCAAGTTTGACTTGAAAAGTGGTTTCCATCAGGTGGCCATGCACCCAGATTCTATTGAGTGGACCGCATTCTGGGTCCCCTCTGGCCTATACGAATGGTTGATCATGCCGTTCGGCCTAAAGAACGCCCCAGCCGTATTTCAACGAAAGATGGACCATTGCTTCAAAGGTACAGAAAGCTTTATTGCCGTCTACATTGACGATATTCTTGTTTTCTCACAGACAGAAGCAGAGCATGCCAAGCACCTGAACATCATGCTCGATATTTGTGAGGAACATGGGCTCGTCCTGAGCCCTACAAAAATTAAGGTAGCGGTGACAGAAGTGGAATTCCTAGGTGCCATCATCGGGAACCAAAGGATCCGGCTGCAGCCTCACGTGATTCAGAAAATCACTGAGGTACAAGATAAATCACTCATGACCAAGAAGGGGCTTCGTTCCTGGTTAGGCATCCTCAATTATGCCAGGAATTACATTCCCAACTTGGGAAGGCTCCTCAGCCCACTGTATGCAAAAACCAGCCCAACTGGAGAGAAGAAAATGAACCAACAGGATTGGGCTCTAGTGGGCCAGATTAAAAAATTAGTCCAGCAACTACCGGACTTGGAAGTACCCCCTACTGAAAGCTACATCCTTCTAGAAACAGATGGCTGCATGGAGGGATGGGGGGGCATCTGCAAATGGAAGCCGCATAAATATGATCTGAAATCCGTAGAACATGTGTGTGCTTACGCAAGTGAGAAGTTTAACCCCATCAAATCCACTATTGATGCAAAAATCCATGCGGTGATGAACTCACTGGAAGCACTGAAAATCTACTACTTGGATAGAAAGGAACTAACGATTCGGACTGACTGCCAAGCTATAATTAGCTTCTTCAACAAGTCTCCGAATCACAAGCCTTCCAGGATACGCTGGATCGCCTTCACGGACTATATTACTGGGATAGGGATCCCGGTACACTTCGAACACATCGAGGGCAAGGATAATCAGCTCACTGACTCCTTGTCATGATTACTTTCTTCTCTAGTCTGTGTAGGATGGCCAGCGGAAGAAGACCTTGGAACTCTGGAGCTCGTGGCCATAGTAATTCAAGAAGTCCAAGCAGCCCCAGCACAAAAGGAGTGGTAGCAACTAGCCGAGATGCTACTACAACTGCAGGGTTCCCTGCAAATGAGCAGGATATCCGTGCAGCAGCAGCAACAGCAATCACAGCACTTCGGCAACTGTGTAATCTCCACACCAGCAAGCTATGGGAGTGCGAACGACTCAGCTACCAGGATCACTTTTGGGCCACCTGGTACCCTACAATGGCCCAGATAGACCAGCAGCTCCAGAATACCCTCCGACTAGTCCAAGATGCCATTTCCAGGACCAGCATCTTTTCACTCTCTCAGACGCACACGGAGCGTGGTGGGAAGCGTAACTGGCCCAAGAAGACGGCACCCCACTGTACAAAGCCACTAACCCGTAGCTGGCGGAGCGTGGTGGGAAGTATAGTAGCTACTACAGAAAAGTAGAACCCTGTTGTACAGTACAGTAGCAGCTAGAGCTACAAAATAAGAAGTCAAAGCCTAGCAAGAGGACGAGCCTAGCCAAAGGACAAGCTACCAGCCTATGACAGCGACGTCTTTTGGCGTCTTTTGTAAAGGCTACGCCTTAGGACAAGAGGGCTACGCCTAGGACAATACTTCCCTTGGAGTCTTATGTAAAGGCTATAGGCCTACTCTAGTATAGGCTACTATTATGCTGATGTAAGCGCTTAGCTCATACCACCAGCTGATGTGAGCGCTTACATCATCGTGCCCTCTATATAAGGGGCACGCCTCCATTGTAAATGAGCATCGAAGAAATCGTAGAAAAATCGTAGAAATCTTACAAATCGCAGGAGCTTGAGAAATAGCAATAAGAATCTGAGAGTTTCTCCATATCTTCTCCTTATTTCTTGTTGCTACTTTCGTTCTTAAGAAACGCTTTCGAGACCTTGAACATTTCGGCGAGCATCGCCGGCGTTATGGAGGTCGAATTCAGTACTAGTACTGGTAGTAGTAGTTGTAGCCATAGTGGTAGTAGTAGTAGTAGTGGTAGTTGTAGGATAAGTAGTAGTAATATTAGTAGCAGTGGTAGCAGCAGCAGCAGTAATAGTAGTATTAGAGCAATTGTAGAAGTAGTCATAGTAGAAGTAGCAATAATGGTAGTAGTACTAGTTGTGTTAGTAGCAGTTGCAGTAGTAGCAGCAGTTGTATCAGTAGTAGTAGTGGTGGTAGCAATTTGCGAAGTAGCAGTAGTAGTAGTAGGAGTACTAGTAGTAGTAGTAGGAGTACTAGTAGTAGTAGTAGGTGTAATAGTAGTAGTAGGAGTAGTAGTAATACTAGTAGTAGTGGTAGTAGGAGTAGTAAGAATAGCAAAAGTAGTAGCAGTAGTAGTAGTAGCAAAAGTAGCAGTAGTTGGAGTACTAGTAGTAGTAGTGGTAGTAGTAGTTGTTCTTGTTGTTGTAGTAGTAGTATGGGTAAGAGTAGTAGTAGGAGTAATAGTTATTCTTTTAGTAGTAGTTGTTATTTCTTTAGTAGTCGAAATATATGTAGTAGTAGTAGTAATAGGAGTAGTAGGAGTAGTGGTAGCAATAGAAGTAGTAGTAGTAGTAGCAGTAATACTAGAAGTAGTAGTGGTAGTATTAGCGGGATTATTAGTAGGAGTAGTAGTACTACTAGCAGTAGTAAGAGTAGTAGTAGGAGTAGTAGTTGTTCTTGTAGTAGTAGTTGTAGCAGTAGTAGTACTAGTACTAATAGTAGTAGTACTAGTAGTAATCATTCTAGTAGTAGTTATAGTACTAGTAGTAGTGTAGTAATATGAGTAGTCATGGCAGTACCAGTAGTAGAAGAAATAGTTGCAGTAGTAGTACTTGCAGTAGTAGTAGTTGTAGAAATAGTAGTAGCAGAAGAAATAGTTGCAGTAGTTGTACTTGCAGTAGTAGTAGTTATTGTTGTGGAAGTAGTAGTAGTATTAGTAGTAGTAGCAGTAGCAGCAGCAGTAGTAGTGTTACTAGTCGTGGTAGTTGTAGTCCAAGTACTTGTAGTTGTTATTACAGTAGGAGTTGGAGTTGGTGTAGGCATAGTAGTAGTAGTAGTAGTGGTGGTGGTAGTAGTAGTAGCGTAGTAACAGTAGTAGTAGTAGTAGACGTAACAGTAAGTTAGTACTTGCTGTAGAAGCACAAGTAGTAGTTGTAGTAGTAGTTGATATAGTAGTAGTAGTAGCAGTTGTAGTAGTAGTAGTTGTTGTTGTTGTTATTGTAATAGCAGCAGCAGCAGCAGTAGTAGTAGTAGTAGTAGTAGTAGCTGTAGTATTAGTAGTAGAAGTTGAAGTAGTAGTAGTAGCAGCAGCAAGGGTAGTAGCGGTAGTAGTAAGAGATGTTTTAGTAGTTGTAGTAGTCACAGTAATAGTATTATTTGTAGTAATAGTAGTAGTTGTAGGAAAAGTAGTGGTAGTTGTAGTAGTGGTTGTAGTAGAAGTGAAGTAGCAATCGCAATAGTAGTAGTAGAGGTAGTAATAGAAGTAGTAGTTGCAGTTGCAGTAGCAATAGTTGCAGAAGTTGTAGTAGAAGTGGTAGTAGTAATAGTACTAGTAGCAGGAGGAGTATTAGTAGTAGTTGTTATTGTTGTTGTAGGATCACCACCAGTAGTAGTAGAAGTGGTAGTAGTAGTAGTCATAGTAGCAGTTGTAGTAGTAATAGAAGTAGTAGTAGTAGCAATAGTAGCAGTAATAGTAGCCGTTGGAGTAGTAGTAGGAGGAGGAGAAGTATTAGTAGTAGTAGTAGCAGCAGCAGTAGTAGTTGTAGTAGTAATGAAAGTAGTAGCAGTAGTGGGAGTAGTAGTACTAGAAATAGTAGCAGTTGTAGGAGTAGTAGAAGTAGGAGTAGCAATAGTAGAAGTAGCAGGGGTAGTATTGGTAATAATAGTAGTAATCGTAGTAGTAGTACTAGAAGTTGAAGTAGTAGTAGCGGTAATAATAGTAGTAGTAGTAGGAACAGGGGTAGTTGCGGTAGTAGTAGGAGTAGTTTTAGTAGTTATAGTAGTAATAGTTTTAGTATTATTTGTAGTAATAATAGTAGTTGTAGGAAAAACAGTGGTGTTAGTAGTAGTAGTAGTTGTAGTAAAAGTGAAGTAGCAGTCGCAGTAGTAGTAGCAGCGCAAGTAGTAGAAGTAGTAGTTGTAGTAGCTGTAGTAGAAGTCGTAGTAGTTGTAGTACTAATAGTGGTTGTAGCAGTCATACTAATTGTGGTAGTAGAAGGAAAGTATTGGTAGTAGTTGTTATTGTTGTTGTAGCATCACCAGTAGTAGTAGTAGTAGTAGTAGTAGTAGTAGTAGTAGTAGCAGCAGCAGCATCAGCGGTTGTAGTAGTAGTAGAAGTGGTAGATGCAGTAGTAGTAGCATCTGGAGTAATAGTAGTAGCAGTAGGTGTAGTAGTAGTAGTGGTAGTCGTAGGAGTAGTAGAAGTAGTAGCCGTAGAAGTAGTAGTAGTAGTTGTAGCAGTAGTAGAAATAGTAGCAGTAGTAGTAGAAGCCAGAGGAGTAGTACTAGTAGTAGGAGAAGTTATAGTAGTTGTAGTACTAGCAATAGTAGTAGTCGTTGTTGTAGTAATTGAAGTAGTAGTAGTAATGGGTGTAGTAGTAGTAGTAGTAGTTATAGAAGATGTAATAGCCATTGCTGTAGTAGTAGTTGTAGTGTTTGCAATAGTATTGGTAGTTGTTGTAGTAGTTGTAGTAGTAGTAGTAGTACTGGTAGCGGTAGTCGTAGTAGTAGCTGGCGGAGTGTAGTGGAAGTAGTAGTTGTTGTTGTAATTGTGGTATTAGTTACAGTAGTAGTATTAGTTACAGTAGTAGTAGTAGTCGCAGTAGTATCAGTAATTATTGTAGTAGAAATAGAAGTATTAGCAGTAGCAGTAATAGTAGTAACACTAGTTGTATGAGTAGTAGTAGTAGCAGTAGTTGAAGTTGAAGTTGTAGCAGCAGTAGTTGTAGTTGTAGTTGTAGTAGCTGTAGGCGTAGTAGTAGTAGCAGTAAGAGTAGTAGCAGTGGCAGTAGGAGTAGTAATAGTAGTAGTAGAAGTAGTAGTAGTAGTAGTAGTAGTAGTAGTAGTTGAAGTAGTAGGAGTGGCAATAGTAGTGGTAGCAATACTAGCAGCAGTAGAAGTGGTAGTAGTAGGAGAAGTTTTAGTACTTGTGGTAGTAGTAGTAGTATAATTTGTATTAATAGTAGTAGTTATAGGAGAAGTAGTGGTATTAGCAGCAGTAGTTGCAATAGAAGTGAAGTAAGGATAGCAGCAGCAGTAGTAGAGTTAAGAGTAGAAGTAGTAGTTGCTGTTGCAGGAGCAGTAGTAGTTATGGTAGTAGGGGAAGGATTAGTAGTAGTGATTATTGTTGTTGTAGCATCAGCAGTAGTCGTAGTAGTACTGGTAGTAGCAGAAGTAGTAGTAGTTGTTGTATTTGAGTAGTAGTAGAAGTAGTAGGTATAGTAGTAGTAGCAACAGTAGTAGGAGTAATATTACTTGTAGTAGCAGTCGAAGTACTAGAAGTAGTAGCAGTTGTAGTAGTAGTTGTAGTAGTAGTAGTAGTTGTTGTTGTTGTAGTAGCAGTAGCAATAGTAGTAGTAGTAGTAGCAACAGCAGTAGTAGTAGTAGCAGGAGAAGTATTAGTAGTAGTAGTAGTACCAGTACTAGTACTACTTGTACTAGTAATAGTAGTAGTAGCAGTACTAGTAGAAGTTCTAATAGTCATTGCCATAGTAGTACTTGTAGTCGTGGTAGTATTTATGGTAGTATTAGTAGTTGGTGTAGTAGTAGTTGTAGCACTACTAGTAGCAATTGTCATAGTAGTAGGTGGAGGAGTATAGTAGTCGTAGTAGCTATTGTTATAGTAGAAGTAGTAGTTACAGTAATAGTAGTAAGTGTTGCAGTAGAAGTAGAAGTATTAATAGTAGTAATATTAGTAGTAGTAGTATGTGTAGGAGTGGTAGTAGTAGTAGTAGCAGTAGAAATTGTAGAGACAGCAGCTGTAGTTGTAGTAGTGGTAGTAGCAGTAGCAGTAGTAGTAATAATAGTAGTAGTAGCAGCAGTAGTAGATGTAGTAGTAGTACCAGTAGTAGCAATAACAGTTGCAGTACTAGTAACAACAGCAGTAGAAGTAGTAGTAGTACTAGTAGTATTATTTGTAGTAGTATTAGTGGTGGTAGTAGTTCTAGTAGTAGTAATAGGGTTAGGTGTAGGAGTAGGTGCAACAGTAACAATAGCAGCAGCAGCAGTAGTAGTAGTAGCGGCAGTAGTACAAGCAGTTGTAGTTGTTGTGGTTGTAGGAGGAGTTGTAATAGTAGTGGTAGTAGTTGTTGTTGCTGTTGTTGTTGTAGTAGTAGAAGTAGTAGGAGTAGTAGTAGTAGCTGTTGGAGTAGTAGCAGTAGCAGAAGGGGAAGTAGACGCAGTAGCAGTAGTAGTCATAGTAGTAGTAGTAGTAGTAGCAGCAGCAGTAGCTGTAGTGGTAGTAGTAGTAGTAGTTGTAGCAGCAGTAATAGGAGTAGTAGGAGCAATAGTAGTAGAAGCTATAATGGCCATTACTATAGTAGTAATTATAGTTGTAGTTGTATTTGGAGGAGTATTAGTAGTAGTAGTAGTAGTTGTTGTTGTTGTTGTTGTTGTAGTAGTAGTAGTAGTAGTAGTAGTAGTAGTAGTAATAGTAGTGGCAGCAGTCGCTATGGTGGTAGGTGGAGTGTAGTAGTTGTAGTGTTGTTGTTGTTGTTATAGGAGTAGTTGCAATTGTAGTAGTCGCAATAGTAGTGGTAAGTGTTGCAGTAGTAGTAGTAGTAGCAACAGGAGCACAGGTAGTATTCGTAATCGTAGTAGTATTGGTGGTAGTTGTAGTAGTAGCAGCAGCTGTAACAGTAGTAATAGGAGTAGTTATCGTACTTAAAGTAGCAATAGTTGTAGTAGCAGTAGTAATAATAGGATTAGTAGTAGTAGTAGTAGAAGTAGTAATAATAGAAGTGGAAGTAGTTTTAGTATTGCTAACAGTCGTTGTAGTTGTATGAGTTGGAGTAGAAGTTGATGAAGAAGTAATAGTAGTAGCAATAGTAGTAGCAGAAGGAGTACAAGTAGTAGTAGGACTAGTAGGAGTAGGAGTAGCAGTAGGAGCAGCAGGGGTTGTCATATGAGTAGGAGTAGTCGTAAAATTACTAGTAGTAGTAATAGTAGTAGCCGCAACAACAAAATTAGCAGTAGCAGCATCTACAGTAGCACTAGTAGCAGCAGTAGGAATAGTATTTCTATTATTAGGAGCAGGAGTAGCAGTAGTAGGAGTTGTAGTAGTTGTAGTAATGGTAGTAGTAGTAGTAGTCGTAGTAATAGTAGTAGTAGGAATAGGAGTAGTAGTAGTAGTAGTAGTAGCTGCTGCAGCTGCCGTAGTAGTAGTAGTAGTAGTAGCAGCTGCAGCTGCCGCAGTAGTAGTAGTAGCAGCAGCTCCAGCTACCGCAGTGGTAGTAGTAGTAGTAGTGGTAGTAGTTTTAGAAGTAGTATCAGTGGTTGCAGTAGTCGTTAACATTGTAGTATTAGTAGCAGTAGTAG